>OU974082.1:272500-505000 GCA_918843875.1 Diadumene lineata
GGCTATAATCCATGCATTGTGGTCAATAATGACGCATTTTGGGTGTTTTTGGTGGGCTATAGTCCATGCTTTTGGTCAAAAATGACACATTTTGGGTGATTTTGGTGAGCCATAGTCTATGCATTTTGGTCAAAAATGACACATTTTGGGTGATTTTGGTGGGCTATAGTCCATGCATTTTGGTCAAAAATGACACATTTTGGGTGATTTTGGTGAGCTATAGTCCATGCCTTTTGGTAAAAAATGGCGCATTTTCATGATTTTGGTGGGCTATAGTCCATGCCTTTTGGTCAAAAATGACACATTTTGGGTGATTTTGGTGAGCTATAGTCTATGCATTTTGGTCAAAAATTACACATTTTGGGTGATTTTGGTGGGCTATAGTCCATGCATTTTGGTCAAAAATGACGCATTTTTGGTGTTTTTGGTGGGCTATAGTCCATGCCTTTTGGTCAAAAATGACACATTTTGGGTGATTTTGGTGAGCTATAGTCTATGCATTTTGGTCAAAAATTACACATTTTGGGTGATTTTGGTGGGCTATAGTCCATGCATTTTGGTCAAAAATGACGCATTTTTGGTGTTTTTGGTGGGCTATAGTCCATGCCTTTTGGTCAAAAATGACACATTTTGGGTGATTTTGGTGAGCTATAGTCTATGCATTTTGGTCAAAAATTACACATTTTGGGTGATTTTGGTGGGCTATAGTCCATGCATTTTGGTCAAAAATGACACATTTTGGGTGATTTTGGTGGGCTATAGTCCATGCATTTTGGTCAAAAATGACACATTTTGGGTGATTTTGGTGGGCTATAGTCCATGCCTTTTGGTCATAAATGACACATTTTGGGTGTTTTTGGTGGGCTATAGTCCATGCCTTTTGGTCAATAATGACACTTTTTGGGTGATTATGGTGGGCTATAGTCCATGCATTTTGGTCAAAAATGACACATTTTGAGTGTTTTTGGTGGGCTATAGTCCATGCCTTTTGGTCAAAAATGACACTTTTTGGGTGATTATGGTGGGCTATACTCCATGCATTTTTTGTAAAAAATGGTGTATTTTCATGATTTTGGTGGGCTATAGTCCATGCATTTTGGTCAAAAAATGGTGCATTTTTATGATTTTGGTGGGCTATAGTCCATGCATTTTGCTCAAAAATAGCGCATTTTCATAATTTTGGTGGGCTATAGTCCATGCATTTTGCTCAAAAATGGCGCATTTTCATGATTTTTGTGGGCTATAGTCCATGCATTTTGGTAAAAAATGGCGCATTTTGGGTTATTTTGGTGGGCTATAGTCCATGCATTTTGCTCTAAAATGGCGCATTTTTATGATTTTGGTGGGCTATAGTCCATACATTTTGGTCAAAAATGGCGCATTTTGGGTGTTTTTGGTGGGCTATAGTCCATGCATTTTTCTCAAAAATGGCACATTTTGGGTGGACTACAGTCTATACATTTTGGTCAAAAATGATGTATATTAAGGTACCTTAACTGGTCAGGTATTGATGATAATTAGTGAGCATCAAATGGAAGATAACGACATGTACTATTTTAGAAAAATATGTTTTAATGTACAGGCCGATTTCTATTAGTTCTTCTTAAAAATATCATTACAATATATTACATTTGTATAAATTAGTAATCAATGAACGATAACGAACGCTGGATCCGTTCTTCTTCTGGTACTAGTAGTGCTGTCTGTGATCGCTGTCTAACGTCGATCTTCTCCCAGTTGCTGAGATTAATACTGGAAATTAATTAGGGTATAATAGAGTTAGATATGATGAATTGACTAATAAATCATACCATTAGGGGAATAGTGATAGTATGTTGAGCTCGTTCTTAGTGAGAGACAAACCGATCATTTACTGCTCGTGTTTTTGCAATCATGATGCTAGTGATTATGCTTGTGTTAATTATTGTAATTTTTAAAACGATGATTGTGATGATGATATGGTGATGATGATGGTTATGGTGATGGTGATGTTGATGGTAATGATGATAATGATGGTTGTGATGATGGTGGTTATGATGTTGTTGGTGGTGATGATGGTGATGATAATAACGATGATGATGATGGTTATAATGATGATGATGATGGTGATGATGATGATAATGGTGATGATAATGATGGTGATGATAATGATGATGGTTATAATGATGGTGATGATAATGATGATGGTGATAATGATGACGATGATGATGGTTATAATGATTGTGATGATAATGATGATGGTGATAATGATGACGATGATGATGGTTATAATGATGGTGATGATAATGATGATGGTTATAATGATGGTGATGATAATGATGATGGTGATAATGATGACGATGATGATGGTTATAATGATTGTGATGATAATGATGATGGTGATAATGATGACGATGATGATGGTTATAATGATGGTGATGATAATGATGATGGTTATAATGATTGTGATGATAATGATGATGGTGATCGTGATTATAATAAGATTGCTGAGTAGTAGAATTTTTGTTAAAATTACATGATGATGGTGATGATGATGATGATGATGGTGATGATGTGAATAGGTTTAATAATGACGGTGATGGTAACAATTCTCTAGTTGTACATACTCTATATTCTTCATGATATCTTCCATGTCAGGAATGAAGTTGTTCAGGACAGTATAACATGGCTTAACAATGCCTTTCAAGAATCCAATCTTTAACATTGAAAATGTTGTAATTAATTTTTGCTATAATACAATAATAGTATAAAAAAATGTGTATATAAAACAAATAAAGGCACTTAATACCTGGTTCTGAGGCAGCTCCTTCTTTCTATTTCGGTCCATCATAGGTAAAGGGTCCACACCTCGTTGTTTCTCTTCGTCACCCTGAAACAATGGATACACATTAACGGTCTTTCTCCAAAAACAATCAGATGGTGAACACTTATATCTGTGATCAAACCATATTAAAACATCAGACACTAACAACAACAGTCTTTATCAAGAGCACACACACCTGGATATAGAATTCTTCGAAAACCTTTTTCACGGCCATCTTCTGTATGTTCCATGGTTTGGCTGATGTACAAAGATCACAGGCTGTCATGATAAGGCGACGAACCAGACTCCTTAAACACAGATTAGATACACATCAGCGTTTTGTTAAGATAGTGATGATGATGATGACGATAGCAATTGATGATATTGATGATGATAAATATGATATTAATGATATTGATGATCCCAATGATGGTGGTGATACTGGTGATATTAATGATATTGATGATACTAATAATGGTGGTGATAACGATAAAGATGATGAGAGAATGGTGATGATGGTGATGGCGATGACGGTGATGACGAAAGCACTTGATAATGATGATGGTGGTGGTGATTATTATCATCACAAAGTTGGCAGTTTCAGTGAAAATATCTCTATTTGGGACGGATATTGGCATAATTCTTGGCCTGCTCCATTTTACCAATGTCGACATACCAAAATTAGGACTTTCGTCCTGTACTGATTAAAAGTATTTTGTTGTTGAGTAAGTTTACCTGTGCTCATCTATCTTCCAGTCAAACGTGTTGTCCTGATAGAGCTTTTCTAATTTGTTCTTGTTACCAAAGAACGTTGCTAGGTCAGTTGCTAAGATAGATTCCTGGATACCTTCCAACACCTAACAATGGTAAACAATCAATAATTAGTTTCTCGTATCCTTGGCAAAGGGTGCAATGACTTGGTTGATAAACACAAAGAAAACAATAAGTTTGTGAACTTACGATAAATGATAAAGTAGCTGCCCCGTGTGAGGATCTTCAGATTATGAGACTGACGCGCTGTCTACTGCGCTAACGAGGCACGATTAAAAATTGAGAGACAAGAAATACAAGTGTTTGGTCGTAAATATTGTATTCCGTCGTTAATTCTCCTTAAATAACATGTTTCAAAATGAGCGTGTAATTCATTTTTTATCGCGCGCAATTGCTCTAGTGTTAACGTTGGCGCTAGGGCACTTTGATTACACCCAAGATCAAATAATTATTGAAGCGAATATAATGAAGATCGAATGAAGGTAATGTGACGTAATACAGCTTTATAAAACACTAAATCCTAGAGAAGATTCTATCAAATGTGTGCTCTCGCACTAATCTGCATCCATCTTTCTCTGGTCACTTTGAAGTGCGCGGTTTTCGTTTCAAAAGTTTTTTATTTGTAACAAAGGCGTTGTCAAATCAAGTGTAGCCTCGTTAGCGCAGTAGGCAGCGCATCAGTCTCATAATCTGAAGATCCTGAGTTCGATTCTCACACGGGGCAATTTTTTATTATCGCACGAGGGACAACGGTATATTATATAAACTTATTTTTCACGATCCACCTGCAGCCAAATGTAAACATGTCCATCTAAAGGCCGGTACACACGAGGGAGCTTGCTCCCCCAACACGCTCCCGCAACATGCACTCGGAGCAAAGCTCCCTCGTGTGTACCAACGATTTCACGCGAAAAAATATGTTGCGCAACAAAACGTTTGCTCCCGGGTTTTGCTCTCTCATATCAAACTGGTTTTAAGGCCCGTGCACACGAGGGAGCTTGCTCCCGCAACACGCTCCCGCAAAATGCTCCCGAGCAAAGCTCCCTCGTGTGTACTTACGAAAAAAATATGTTGCGCAACAAAGGGAGCAGAACCCGGGAGCAAAAGTTTTGTTGGCAAACATATTTTTCCTTGGTGCACACGAGGGAGCTTTGCTGCGGGTGCATGTTGCAGTAGCGTGTTGCGGAAGCATATTCCCTCGTGTGCACCGGTCTTAATATGAGGGAGCAAAACTGCTGCATGGACGTGTTTCAGAAACAGATGCACCGATCCTAATATAAGGGAGAAAACCTGGGAACAAACGTGTTGTTGCGCAACATATTTTTCGCGTGAAATGGGTGGTACAGACGAGGGAACGTGTTTCAGGCGAAAGCTCCCTCGTGTGTACTGGCCTTATGGGGGAAGCAAGCTCCAGGAGCAAATCTGTTGCGGGATCGTGTTTTAAGAGCAAACTCCCTTGTGCGTACCGGCCTTAAAAGACATAAACAACAAACCGACCAAATATGGCCCAAGAAAAACTTGCGAAAAAACGTATTTTGCGTGAAAGACCGTAAACCATTCTTCTCCACAACGTGCACTGTATACAAAACGATATCCAAATCATGCTATAGAGCTAAGTTCAGCGTAATCAAGAACAGGACACAGGAATGCTGTTGAAAGGAATTACCCCTAATGCTGTACTTACACATCGGAAGTCTTCAGAATTCAAATTTCCAAACACATTATGGCCATCTCTCTGTAGAAGAAAAACGACAGGTGAACGACTGGCTGACTAGGTGAGTGATTGGCAGTTTGTTCAAATACATGTGGTCCAATAGTCTAATGGCGAACATTTTTTACAGTAGTATTCAGAAACTAGTGAAATAGAATTTAGTACGAGTTATCTCCGAATCTTCAGAGTAAAGTTTGTAGTTTCTTCATTCCGTTTCGTTAATATTTGCTGTGTGTCAAAATGTATTTCAGCTCATCGCATATTAGTTAATACACCTTATTAAGTAGCATTATACTTTGATTGATTGATTGGTTGATTAATTGATTGATTGATTACCTCTAAGATAAATATTCCTTGGTGAAAATGATGCCATTCCATAGTGGAAGTAGTATACAGGTTCGCTAGTGGAGTGTTGGACTGTAGCATAAAGGCGTTGTTTTTACCACGGTGATCGACGTCATGGATTATACCAGCAATATACAGATACAGTTTCTAAAATATCAACATAACAATATCGATGATGACGATCATGATGATGATGATGATGATAGTGATTTGGATGACTATGGATTATTTCACCAGGATAGAAGTATGTCCTAATATAGTCACGTGATAATGATGATGCTGATATCACTTATGATACTGACGGTGACAATAGTGGTGATGATGGTGATGGTGATGATGATGGTGATGATGATGATGACCACAATAATTACATCTATGTTACCAATCAACATTTATATTACCTCAAGATGAGGGATTTTATCGTTTTGTCGTAGTAGCTGATAAATGCTGTGAGACACGGAGAACGCATGTGCCCAGTTGTGATAGGGTATCTGTCGGTAGCTTTTACGAACCATTAGAGTGAAGCGTACAATAGTATCATAGTCAACCCTGAACAAGGATATTGAATAAGTGTGAGCAATTCTGCGTAAGGAAAGGAAGAGGTGAAAGAATGGAGAGAGGAAGGAAGGATGGGAAGATGGATGGAGGGAAATGATGAAGGAAGAAAATGAGGACGGGAAGAAGGGGAGGAGAGAAAGGATGTTAGCAATGAACACATACCTTACTTGACAATTTTCAAACAAATCTCTGGTCATGTTCACGAAGTAGTACGTTAAAATATCGTCTGACTGGTAGACATCAAAATCCCACCTACAAATGAAACAAGATGATGACAATAATGTACTCATAGCGTAATTTTCGTTGGTAAACATGGCAACCACCCTGTAAAACCGAGACGTTCTCGCGCTAACGAGGCGACACACAATTGTTATATGTGTCAAATTGATCACATCATATCATATCACATTTTCAAATTATGTGTAGCATGCGTAACGCCCAAGTCATATAAGACTTTGTCATTCACGTGCCAACCAGACAGTGATTGGTCGCTATTTCGATACTGGTGAGAACATAAAAACCCAACAATAAATCTGTTTAGGACGTGTTTGTGAGTTAAGTCACCAAACAGTGAATAAACTTACGTGTTGAACGTTGATGGTATTTGTACAAGTCTAGAGTTCATGATAACCTCGTCCACCTCTTGTGCTTGGCCACTACAGTGATAGCTGAGTACTTCCAATGCCACCTGGTGCTTTTGTTGAGCACGAAACAGCGAATTATAGATCTGCAATACAAACGAAAATTACGTTGAGGAAGTTCGGTTAAGGAAGAGTGGAAGAAAGGGAGGAAGAAAGAAAAAAAGGGAGCAATGAAGGAAGGAAGGAAGGAAGGAAGGAAGGAAGGAAGGAAGGAAGGAAAGAAGGAAGGAAATAACAAATAAATAAGTCAAAGGATATGATTTAATTTGGCTTGCTGTTCTTATTGCAAAAAGTTATGAATGAAGACTATAAATATCATTTTTTGATTATTCATACCTGACTGTAATGTAATGCTAATCCACAATACCCGGCAAACATCTCAAACGCTTCAGCATCTGTACATCATAACAGACTTGTGTTAATATTAGATAGACCCATGACTAGATCCGTGTCCAGCTGTTATTTTAAACTGCAGAGAAAGTTGTGTTTTTGACCGTGCATTGGACAGTCACCAACATTCCCACTAACTACCTTTGTGCTGTTTTTCCCTCGCGACAAAATGGTTTTCCTCAGGGTTTAGTTCACCGGTTTTTCCTCCATCAACAAAAATGTAATCTAAAAATATGCCCTGTGTGAGGATCGAACTCATGATCTTCAGATTATGAGACTGACGCGCTGCCTGCTGCGCTAACGAGGCTTAACACAAAATTTAAATACATTAGGACTATTTATTCAAGAAGGTTTTCTTATTAACCAGGAGCAGTTACGACGTAAATACTCTCTTTCCTCAATACTCTGCGCACGTTTTATCTGTATATACATGGTGCATTGAATAGTAAGCTACAATTTAACTGATGCTAGGCCAGTATTTAAAGCATGGTTTACCTTCTGACGAAAAGAATCCACGATAACTATTGACCATCTGGACCACGCCAATGATGCTGAAAACACAAATCAGAACTTTTATTTTGTTTTTATTAATAATCAACTTTTATTCTCTAGTCTTTAGTCCAGCACGTTCACCATGATCATCATCATCATCATTATCATCATCACCAATTATCACCACCATCATTATCACCATAGTTACCTACCTTCCTTTACATCGCACTGGTACACACAGTATGTTGCGAGTCGTGTAACCAGTCGTTCTATCCACTTCTCTGTTAAATCTATGATCACGGTATGCATCTCGTATATTTAATATAATTCCTGTGGACGCCACATAACCAGCTATGCCTTTAGATATATCAAACCTGCAATGCATTAACACACAATGAATGATACATATTGACAGAGAGGTTGCATAGCAATGTCCACGGTGACGTAAGTTTTTTCGTTATCCCTAAATAGATACTTTTAGGTAGTCACTGTTTAGATTTTATTTCATGTACACATTGTGAGCACTATAAAAGAATTGAATTGATACAATTTCAATAACAGAATATGCTATCAAAATATGTATGAATGCAACTAAATATAGACTATGACGTCACCTTATTTCTCGTCCATTTCTAAACGTGAAACCTGTTCCATCCTCGTCACCTTCATCAAAGATGCTGGAATACAATTCGTTGTTTTTCGAGTCTAACATGAACAATGAACAGCGGTCTGCATTTACCAGCTTCTTGGCAAACGCCTGGAAAAATGCATGCAAGAAATAAAAAATAAAATAAATAAAATGTCCCTTCAGCAACTGGAAACCAGCGCCAGGGAGTGGATGGTATATGTATCAATATATGTACCCCCAGCAAAGGCCAAAAAGGTTCTTTCCCCAATAAAGTACATATTTTCTCAAATAACAACGATTTGCTATTTAATTTAATGAACTAACAGCTAACGGAGAGGGGACTGGGGGTGATGGGATACGTTTTTCTTTTATCCCCAGTCCATCGCCGCATGAGTCGCACAAACATATACATACCATAATTTTTTCCATCACGACATCCATTGTACAAACCTCGTCAAAAATCGACCTGCAATGAGTACCAATGGGCAGAGTTAGCATGGATCAATAGGGATAGAGTCTGTTTCCGGTTCGTTTCCCACTCATAAGAAAACAACAGGTTTGGTGTCATTTAATAAAGCAATACCATGCTCTTCTCTTGAACCCCTTGTTTTCTTTTTCTATGTGAATTGTCCCCGTTTGCTCCTTTCTTTCCTGCTGATGCATTTGTTCGCGTTTTCGATCTACTTTTTGTTTTCATGTAGCTTTATAAAATGAAATAGTTCATAAACTCTTACCTAACGACTGTCAGCAAAAAGCTGTTCAAGTCTTTCTGTTTTTGTATTTGCTTTGAAATCTAAATACAAAGAATTGAACATTTATAAAGGAAACCTAACCACACCCATACTCGTACCATACGGTACTGTTTCACACTCATACGGTTATGATACGATACGGTACTGTTTCACATTCATACGGGTATGATACGCTACTGTTTTACATTCATACGGGTATGGTACGATACGCTACTGTTTCACATTCATACGGGTATGATACGATACGCTACTGTTTCACATTCATACGGGTATGATACGATACGCTACTGTTTCACATTCATACGGGTATGATACGATACGCTACTGTTTTACATTCATACGGGTATGGTACGATACGCTACTGTTTTACATTCATACGGGTATGGTACGATACGGTACTGTTTTACATTCATACGGGTACGATACGGTACTGTTTTAAGATTGCTGTCTTACCTCGGCATGATGTATTGCTATACTTCCCCACACCAAGTAACTATTCAGAATCTACAACAAACACATACACAAAGAAAGAGGATCAAACACACGAAAGTGTGCATATAATAAATACAACATTTCTTTCTGTTGTCGCATCAATTTATCTTCCTTTTCCTTCATAGTTTTTTCTCCTCGCAACTCATTCGTTGTTTATTCTGTTACACATCTGTTGTTCTCTCTTTTATTTCTTTAATTTCTCTGTTTCCCCCCTCTACTTTTGTTGTTATCCCTTTTTTTCGTTTTCATTCTTTGTCCTTTGTATTATTGCTATTGTTGATGGTGTTGACAAAAGGGAGCGGCAGAGAGCAAGATCAGTGCACCTGCAGCAACAGCAGTGAAGATTGCCGCTCTAGAATTGGGCTTTTCAGTCACAGTCGACGCTGCCAACACAGAATTGACAACTCCGGCGCAGTCCATTGTCTTTCGAGACAGATGGAACAATGAGGATGCTGTTGATGTGGTTAGCGTTATTGTTGATACTGTTACTTGGTGGCGTTGCTGGATACTGTCGATGTTATTGTTGTTATTCATATTGTTCATGACATTGTTATTGTTGTTGTTGTTATTCATATTGACGATGATATCGATGTTGTTTCTATTGTTGTTGATATTTGTTTTGTTTACGTGACAGCCTATTATCAAATGTTACTTTACTACTCACGAACTGGTGACCAAATAGCTATCATAAAGGGTTTACTTAACTAAATGTTAGTTTGTACCTCTTCGTCTTCTTTTTCAAATGCCGTACTACCAAGTGATTTGACGAGCTCTACAATACCAACTAGAATACCATCTGATTGGATAATAGGCTGGCATAACACTGACTGAGCAGTACTGTCTGATATTAACAACAAAATAAAACGTTACGAGGAGTAATGTGGTGCATAGAATGGTTCATCTACCTATATTACCCGCATGATAGCTGCATTACAATTCAACTAAAGGCTATTAGTTCTTTTAGCAGTTAGACTTGACACAATTTCTTTAAAATTTTTGATTATGAAATCCCCTCTCTAAACGTGCAACCAGACAAAGTGATTCTAAAGGTATCCACACAACAATGCCTATTGCTACAAGGTATTTCTTCACTTGTATCACACATATTATCACCAATTGATACTAACGTCCCGATGACACCAAAACGCCGTGAATTAAAAACTAGTGCGAGTTTTCTAACGCTATCTATTTTAATATTATGGTTTTCTAACGCTATCTATTTCAATATTATGGTTTTCTAACTCTATCTATTTTAATATTATGGTTCTCTAACGGCAACTGCCATGATTAGTACCCTTCAAAATACAATGATAGTGAAATATAAAAATATTAAGTTCACCTTCTATTCCTATTCCTTTAGGGAATCTATCATCCTGCAAAGAATTTACAAAAAAAACACAGTTCATTTCACATATAATCCAGTGCCCGAGCCTGGGCTCGAACCCGGACCATAGAGGTGAGAGGCGAGAGGCTTAACCACTCAGCCGCCCATGTCACCCATAAGCCTCACGAAGAGAAGAGAACAGCCAACAAATACACTGAATATTTTTTTCAAACATATTGTCACATCTAATAACTGCGCCATTTGAGGTTGACCATTTCTTCTAGAAGAAACTATTGCCATGTATTTTTTTATTGGTTATCTCCCACAGAAGCAAGTTGTAAAGTCCAAGGTAATTAGTATGGAATATAATCTGTTCCGAATTGAATATCCTGTCATATTTTCATTGCATAATCCTCGTTGGTTAAGCTCAGCCAAGGAAAATCTATTTCCTCTGGTCATTTATTCCAGGTATACATTTTATCACAACCGGTGGTAGCAGGCGGTAGAACGTCCTATAACAGCTGGGAAGTGAGTGACCCTGAAGTACAACAAATTTACCATGCTCTAATAGTTCAATTGGTCGACGAGGTAGCTAGTGAGACGTCTCTCTGTAAATGGAAATCTTTCATGTGATCTATTGTGGTCCTAGTTATGATTCATGTAGAACAACCTTACTTTTATATGTATGGTGACGCAAAGATGCATGCCTAATTCTATTTCATATTCTCACTGTATTACAAAATATCCAATGTATGCATTCAGTTTATCTTAAAATAAACTCATTTCAATTTACATTGAATAACGATAATGACTATTAAAATTTATTGATAACTTAGATCAAACAAAATTTTTTTTTAGCTTTTTTTCTTGTGTATCTGTCTTTGTAGTTTTTGTTTTGTTAGAAATTACGCACCCTTTTTAAATTAAATCTATCGTATCGTATCGTGTCGTATCGCATCGTATCGCACAGTATCGTATCGTATCATATCATATCGCATCGTATCGCACAGTATTGTATCATATCGTATCATATCGTATCGTGTCGCATCGACCAAGCCTTCCAGAGCATTGTATGTAGACTGTTCCGTTGCTGTGAAAAGGTCAATGCACCTGTTGGAAATTGCTTGTACTACAGCTTTGGTGTTGTCGACAGCGGCAAATTAGCATTAACCTGCGGATTGTTTGCACAGACGCTAGTCTTATATCCTGAAATCGTATCAAATAGATCAATGGATTTATGACAGAATTCCATCCAAATAAAACTAAAGCAAATTGGTTAAATAAATAAGTAACTTTAAAATTTCTAGATGTACTGCTAGACACTGCGAGCACCGATGCCATGTAGGGTACATAGCAGAGCAAAAGACAAACTAGAATAAGTATCATGGTATTTAACGACCTCTTGTATTTTACAACATCAAAACTGTTAGATGCTTGGTTGGTAGATTGACATTGTACATGACTTGCTTTGTATCTGTAGAAAGTTATAATAGCCATGGTATAGAAGAGAGCGATTAGCGCAATGAAAATGACACCAAGAATAAACACAACAGGCTGCCATGTTCGTCTCATGTCTTTTACGTTGAATGCCATCCAAGTTAGTGGTATTCCTATAACCCAGAAAAACGCCATGGCAATGAACACTCTCCGCTTAGTAACAGTAACTCTGTATTTATGTTTTAGTGACAGAGCTAAGTACCGATCAATGCTAATCAACAAGGACATTGCGAACGATATTCCAGTTAAGTATGTTGGTATAGAATACCCAGCGATTTCTGTGTGGTAGACACTGTCAGTTATGTTCTTTACAGTCCAAACTGTCCGTACATTAATCAGTGGTAGATTTATCAAGCCAACAAGAAAATCCACCATACTTAGGTTTGCTATCAATAAGTATGAAGGGGTTCGTAGACGTTGTGACCTAAAGATAGCAATGATGACCATGCCATTGCCTAGTATGGCTAATATGGACAAGCAGCTATTAAAACATACAAAGGCGATAAGCGGACCTTTTAAGGAATCAAGGTTACTTGATAAAAAATCGCGAGAAATAAAAACAACCGGGTCGCCATCGTGTATATGATCAACGGACATGTTGCCAGTGTTGCCTCTGTGTAGCGTAAACGTTAGACCAATTGTCGTTCAGCATGTGCCTGTTGTAGTCAGTGGATCTTTGTGAACATGCAATCGAGTTGTTGCTTTTACCAATACTGGTGTACAGTGTTGTCTCTGTGTAGCGTAAAGGTTAGACCAATTGTCGTTCAGCATGTGCCTGTTGTAGTCAGTGGATCTTTGTGAACATGCAATCGAGTTGTTGCTTTTACCAATACTGGTGCACAGTGTTGTTTCTGTGTAGCGTAAAGGTTAGACCAATTGTTGTTCAGCATCTGCCTGTTGTAGTCAGTGGATCTTTGTGAACATGCAATCCAGTTGTTGCTTTTACCAATAATGGTGTACAGCATCTGTCTTTTGACTGTTCTTGGATATCAATGTTTGCATCTTGATGTGAACAGGGTGATCTAATTAAAATCTATCATTTAATTGTTCTTTTTCATTATGTCACGGCTTGTTTATCACTCGGGTAAAGAATACATGGATAATAGAAAATTCGTAATTCGTAATTGTATTCTCAAAAGAACACCACCACATGAAATGATCATCTGGTATGCAGATATAGCGTGTGACAAAAGGTGTATGTAAAAAGTATTGTTTTATTTGATGGCTGATCTTAAAAAGCGCGTTTAGGGCAATCGGACAACAAATGGTTCTTGTCTTGTAAATAGGGGATGGGTTGGGGCTACACAGGAATCCCACACTCAACTACCGATTGTATACTAACCCCTAATATATCTTTAACAAAGACGCTCTCTCCTGTGTCAGCAACATAAGCAGCTACGGTGGTTCCTTTCCCAATGGCTTGTCGACATAATGTACGACATCTACAAGATATAGAGACAAAAAATACACATGAAATCATGTCACTAACACAGCCATGAAAACAAAATAAAAAGAGAACTTAACATCTGCCACTCATATCATTGTTCTAACATACTAGAATCAAGGTGGAATTCAAAATGGCGACAATAGCTATGACCGGCTAATTTCAAATCAGCGCAGTGATATATGGGATTTATGTTTAATTCAAGTACAAATCATGCATTGCGCGCGTTCTGAGGTCACCTGGATGTGTGAGGGGTGGGGTAGGGGAGTTACTAGATGTCAAGACTCTTATAGAGACCGACTATGATAGCTGATAAAGATTAAATGTCTCGGTCTGTGTGTGACATCCATACCTTGGCTTGGATTCTGAATATAAATAAACATCCTAAAATGTGAAAACAAATAAAAATTAAATTTATAGTCTATACTTTAAGGGTAGTGCAATTTATGGAGGTTGGAACATTAAGGAAGCAGCACAAATCAAGGTAGCAGTGTTTGTTTGTTTTCTTTTTTTTGCTTTGTTTCTTTGTATATTTGTTTTTTTCTGTCTGTCTGTCTGTTTGTTTGTGTTTACTTACTGTTCCATTCTTGTCCACTAGGTATAATGAATGTCTGTCAGAGTGAGTTGCTATAAAAAAGAAATACTGATTATATCAGACGGACATTGAAATGTATTAGAGTGCACACACTCAAAGTGCGCAACATCAATGTCACTAAATAATGGTACTTTGTGTTAATTCTATTGTTTTCTTTTTGTTTAAATAGTGCTATTTACTACTAAATAGTGACAACTTTTGCACACATTAAGTGTTGGCCCTTCACTGATACTCTAAATTAACACCAGATTAGAGTCGTTTTCGCATGAGTGGGAAACGGTACGGTTACGATACCGCTACGATACAGTAGATAATTCGAATGTTTTCTTAGAAACTACGTTTACGATACGATACAGTACTGTTTCCCACTCATACGAAAACGACTTTACCATCATAGCTTTGTGTTTAGCACGTATTGCTGGCGATCGCGACTCAACCTCACGCCATCAGAGTAAAACAAGAGAGCATGAGAGAAGAGAAGGAAAAGCTGCTAGTGCGGTAATAAAACTTCACCAAGAAAGACGAATGAACTTATTTAAGGGATGTTGTATGTACTGTATTCATAATTACGGCTTAGCGAGTATGCAAATGATTCATAGAGATAGGTTGTTCGTTCTAAGAATACAATTCAAAGGTGATATGATAGAAATATTTGCAGTATCAGGAATATTACGTTATGCTCGATCTCGTGCTATTTAGGTCAGTAGTTAAAAATTAATATCTACAACCCCCCTACATGGGAATTGTCATGAGGCAATAAAGTTTGGATGATGATCGTTAAATGAGTATTTACACCAGCCAAGGAGGTCAAATACCATAGTCAATTATAATTAGTGTGTCGTTATCATGATCTCTACATCTCACCGGGAAAACAACGCCATCATCAATCAATCAATTTTAATTGTTTGGTACCCTATTTACATTTTAAGTTTAAAAAAGAAGAAAGAATTAACAGGTTTTGGGTACGGGCTGTCTATCATCACCACTACCAACAACATAACAATCATCATCACCATCATCACAATCACCACAATCACCACCATCATCAATATCATCACCACCACCACCACCACCACCATCATCATCATCATCGTCATCATCATCATCATCAACAACAACATGATACCTGCTGCAATGCTCTTCACTAGTTCGTTCATAACACGTGCTTTCTGTGGTTGTTGGTTGATGTCTTTAGTGAGCTGTTGTAGCATTTTACGCTTGTCGGAATGCACGCAGAACTTCCATCTTGATAAAGACACATTGACATCTGACAATGACACAAATGATTATCAGAGGCATACAAGCATTAATTACATTCATAAAAAGAGCGCAGGGAAATGAGAGACAGAAATGACAAAAAGGTCAGCATGATAAGGTAACCATTTCGCCATTAACCAAACAAAATAATCAGCGAATTTAACAGTGAATCAATCGAATCAATCAAATTATCATTGAACATTTTCATACATTTTTGTGGTGACCATTGCGCATGTTCCGCTAGTGAAGTCTAACGGCTAATACACGGCTCACAACTTATCTATTGCGCATGCTCCATGATCATTCATTCAATTAGCAGCCAATCAATGAAGCGCCTACTAAACTCATACTCAAACTATCCATCAATCAATCAAGCACTTAACTAATTAATTAATTGATTAGTCGATCAAGGTAATAAAAAACAGTAACAAACGAACAGTGCAGTAAGAGCAGCAGCATGTCCAACTTACTTTCAGACGAGGAGCCATCATACTTAGTCAAGTGTGTTTTCCTGATTAACCATCGTTCGAGCTGTTCACGACTGGCTATCTCAACAACTAGCTCGTCTAAAACGTTAGGATTCGCTGATAAATAGTCACGAACTTGCTGCTCTGATAATCCTGACAAACAAACCATAGAAAACAAAATGAAACCCGCAAATTAATATTTATTTCTTTCTTTGAGAATTTTAAGCACCAGTCACTGAATAAACGTGAACAATATACACCAACCAGGTGCGGATCCAGGGAGGGTGTGAGGCGTCGGTGCGCCCTTTTTTAGATAATTCTTTAATTTAACTTGATTGATAAACAGTACTTTTTTATTTGTGTCCCCCCTTTCAAAATTTCCGGATCATTTTTTCATTTTTCCCGCCCCCCCCCCCCCCCCCCCCTTTGGATCCGCCCCTGCCAACTGAACAACAAAATACCACTTGACCACCTTGTTGATTATTGTTGAGCAGAACAAACAATGAAGAGGGGTTCTGAAGAGGTAAATATGGAAGGCTGGGAATCGAGAAAAATCATCATCATCATCATCATCGTTATCATCATTGTCACCATCGTTATCATTGTCATTACCATCAACATTTCAATCATTATCATTATAAAGTAGTTATCAACGTGGTGCCAATTGAATCAAGAATGATTTTTGAATGATTTATTATATTTGCTAAAACAAATATTTATATACCAGCGCAAAAGCAAGATCTGTTTAAAGTGATTGAAAACTAACCGTTTATTACAAAGGCTCCGATCTTAATGGTACTCAATTGAATTAGAGTAAATGTTTACGTGATTTGCTCCAAGTGATGAGCAACGAGCCAGTCATATGGTATCTAGTGTGTACTAAGGTGGCATAATATGCAATATGGAAAATTGTCGGCAAATATTGGTGAGAAACAACAGAAGTGATATTTCTTTCTTCCTTACAAGTATAGAAAACCGAAAAAGAAACTAAACGAAATGAAATGAATGGAAATTTACTGAAGAAATATAAAGAAAATCGAATAAAAGATAGGAAAGATCTTTCATTGAGTTACTTTTTTTTCTATACTTCTTTCCTATAATTTCGCTTTCTTAATTTATTCTTGACTCTATTTTTTTAACAGTACAACAGAATGTCTAGCTTTTGGCCTGTGAACATCATTATGACATCTTTGTTGGATATAGGTCGCGGATGTTAGCAAGACCATGTTTATCGCCTTTTCGTCGACCACATAGTAGGAAAACTAATTGTAGCCGAGCTGGACAACAGATGGCCATATGTTCGACGGTTATAAGGAATAACCTCAGCAATCCCTTAGGCGATGTAAAGCTTGAATTAAGCATAGCGCCAGACAAGGTTTATAAATTGTGTATTTTGTATGACGTAAATAAGTCTGTTTGTTAATGGGAAGATATTAAACTATTGAAAGAATCGCCGGTGAGAACAAATTGTGCATCATATATGAAACCTTGAACTAAACACAGCAATTTCAATATTAATAATAACCTTTTGAACATCTTAGAAATAGCGCTGCAGCGCAAATGAAATAATATTTACTCCATCTCTTTGCAAAGGAAATCCCAATATGACTATGAACAAAATGTATGAAGTCTGACGTTAATGTCATAGTTGGGTTTGGTGTGACAAACTTAATCAAGATGAAGAATGAAAAGAGATCTAATATTGTATCTGCTTATTGTGTTTATCCATCCATCCATTCATCTACCATTCATTTATATATTCATGATATTTATTCTTTACTCCAACGGCAATAAGTACTTTCCTGTTTTTACGGTGTATTACTATTTATTCATTCATTAACCTATCACTTTTCAATCCAACTCAAAGGCTTTCTTCTTATCATAAGTCTAAACAATTAGATAGTTTACAAAAATGGCACATGTCCACATCTCAGCTACTTTTAAGATATTTTTGCCGATTCTATTTTCTCTTCGCATTTTATTTCTAATGCTATTGTCTGTGTTTTCCTGTTTCTAATATTTCCTCCTTTGAAACAAATCCTTGCTTTATTTGTTCTGTAATAAGTGATCGCAATCTTGATAGGAATAACATACACTCGCTCGCTATCCCTTTCATCTTAAAATACATTATTACGCTTATTAAATTCTGGTTCTTATTTCAATCTGTTTTTCAACTGACTTGCTGTTAAATAATTACTGAAAGTGCGTTGGTGTATTTGAAAATTGAAGTCAGATATAGTTAGAATATATGAAATTCGCAATCACTTTTCATTCTTGTTTAAGTGAAGTGCTAGTGAAATTGCAGGAAATTTGCAGCAAAAATCGATGACGTTTGTTTTCGGTGATCTTTTCCATTCTATTAAGAGATGAGGGGATTCTATACGGTGTGTTCTCTTCACCTCTACTAATGTCTTAACTTCTCTTCTCTTCTCTTCTCTTCTCTTCTCTTCTCTTCTCTTCTCTTCTCTTCTCTTCTCTTCTCTTCTCTTCTCTTCTCTTCTCTTCTCTTCTCTTCTCTTCTCTTCTCTTCTCTTCTCTTCTCTTCTCTTCTCCTTTCTTCTTTTTGCATCCATCGAATCATTTTTATTTTTTCAAAAAGCTTTGGCTGCATGACAACATTAGAGCCTGTCACATTCAAGATGTAAATGTTCAAACGTTATCTCCCCCACGAGGCAGGCCATTCTACTCTTAGTGTCAAACGCATACTAGCTATCCATACAGTTCAAACACAAATAAATGTAATCATAATTATAATAATTGTAATTTTAATTTCCTTTTTTCATTGAAAAATCTTTTTTTAAATAGCCGTCGCTCAAAAAAAAAAAAAAAAAAAAAAAAAATCACCAAGGAAGACGATGGTTGACTAATGTTATCAAAGCCAAGCTGGAGTATCTAGAGAAAATAAACATGTCAATTCTCCCTTACGTCTTCGCAATAACACCCCCAACAAGTCGAACTCTCCCAGAAACTTGTCCGCTGGAAATGTTGTTGCACTAGTCGTTGAACCTCAAAACTTGTCGCTTACTACAATCGCACATTGTAAATCGGGCTAAACACGCACATCCACACTTGCAGGTCAACGAATTAGTTTATGAATTTACCAAGTTCGAATGAAAGGTCAAGATTGAATGGAAAAATTCAGGTGATATCCAGGAGGATGCAGCATGTTCGAGAGAAAGATACTATAACATCATTCTACTTACTACACTAAGATTTTAAAAACTCTAAGTTCTATCAGGGGGATGTACCATTAAAAAACACATTTTATTATAATTCATCGTTTTGGCTTACAAGAATACCCGAAGAATTAGCGATGATTACGTCCTCAACGTCAGGAATAAAAACAAAACTGCTTTTCGTTTTCAGCCTAAGTAATATCTGATCCCAAGCAAAGGCTTTTGTCAACTCTAATTTACGGCAAAGCAAACATAGACGGCAAAATGAGATAGGCCATCATTATACAGTATAAACGAAAAAAAGATCAAAATACAATAACATGAATTATTCAGTTACGGAAATGCATTGGTTTTGGAAAACCTGTGAAATACATTTTAACATATTTCACTACTACTGACTAACAAGAAAGGTTATTGTTGGTAGTGCGTTAACATATTATCAAATACGCCTAGTTTACTAAACTTTATGCAACTTTACATGTAATACACTATATTTGCTCTTCAGTGCGATACTTTGGTCCGCTTTGTTTCATGGTTTTTTAAAACGACTTTAAAATGAAACGTGCGATATTTTAGCAATACTAATCAGTGAAAACTACTTTTGAAATAACATCAGCACGCTTTCATTTGGTGCACTAACGGAGGCTGAGGAATGCCTTACAAAGAAAGTAAAATTAATTGAATTACAGTTCAAGATAGCAAAAACGTAAGAAAAAAAACAAAATTTCATTGGATGAAAGAGATGGCATTTATCAAATCATTATAGAAACATAACATAAAAAGCATTCTAAAACTTATACGCAAACACAAAAATCCAAGACTTTTCAAGAATTGCAATTTGCACATCATTTTTCATGTAAAATAATGCATAATATTAAAATAGCAATTTATAAAAGGAAATATATATTTAACGAATAAGGGGAAAGTAATAAAAACTTGTTTAGATACCACCTAATGTGCTTATCAAAACATCGATAAATATTAATAAGCAAAGAATTGATGAAAATAATTTAATAAAAAGCCGAAAATGTGACAAATTAACAGAAACGTGTTTAAAAAAAATTACAATAATCAGTTGTTTCGTTTTAATATTAAAAACATTTTGTTATGAGAAAAAAACATTCTTATGTTATTTTTAGGGCTCCATTTTTTGTTATCTTTCGATCTCAAAAGTCATTAATTGCTGCTTTGAAATTTTTTACATTTGTAATAAAAAAATTGAAATATTCATAAAAATACTATTGACGAGATTAGCACTACGACTGCATTTTCACATCTGAATAATAAATAGCGAAAAAATTTTCAATTTAATTATATTTTTTGCAAATGTAATTTCTACATGCGTTTTCATTGAAATACCTCAAGAGAGTTTTTCAGTTAAATTAAGAAATATCCAGATACATTCTTTAATGAAAATTGCTGCTTTTTAGCTCAGAAATGGCCTTTAGTGGATTCTTAATTACATCGTAACCCGCTTCCTTCAAAGACAAAATTTATAAAGTGCTAAAGACCAGCTAGAAGTATCAACACATTTATAATTTTAAAGTTTTCATAATGCACTCAGGTCTGTATCGAAGATTTCATGCAATGAAAAAAAAAAAAAAAAACCTGAAAATGCAGAAAAATTTCAATGAATGATTCTAACTATAGAATATATTTATCAAAAGCAAATTTAGCATAATTACATACATAAATATATTTTAGCACAGTATGGAAAAATTCATTTTTTTTCGAGAAATTAAAGTAGCAGCTTTTTAACGTGCTGTGAAGATGGATAACAATTTTACATCAGAAGTAAAATTATAGCCAAATTCACCCCAGGTGGTCACAAACAAAACTATGTCATAAAAATACGTTGAAATTGACAAAGCATTAGAGTGAAGAAAAAAAACAAAAAAAACAAAACAAACAAACAACTACTGAAGATGATTGAAACTGCGATATATAGAAATTTGAGCAAATGAGTGATTTTGCGCGAATGTTCATAAAATGCGGCGATTTCATCGAGACTGATTTTTATTGAGATTTTTCAGTTAATTTTGAATTTGCTCAATTTAATAACATATATTTGGTGAAATGGAAATTACTTTGGTATTCAGAAGCCTTTTTATGACAAAGTAGATAAGATTTTACTGTTGATAGACGCTTTAATTGTCTGGGAAACACCGCTTGCTTCTCCAAATATTAAATAACTTTTTTAACAAAAAAAATTCTACTTTTGCCCCCAATGTACGTTAAAGAGGATTTACCCCATATTTAGCCAAAATTGCGAAGAATCGACAAACGTCTTTCTTTGGCGTTCTCCCATATAAGAAAATTGTTTTGCTTTCTTGATATCTTTTTTAATTCTTTCACACTGATAGAATATAGATGAAAGATGTTATTTCAGGGATTTAGTTCAGCCATGTCTTTTCGAGTTCAATTTCTCGTCAATGATCTTCCATATTAAATAACTTATCATTGTGGTGCAAAACGATACTGTTCTAAACATCGAAAGTTATTACGATGAATATTTCCAGAAGCTGTAATTTTTGTTCATTTTCTTTCTTTTTTTAAAGTTTGAATATAATCTTTAAACAGGGTATCGTATTTCCTTTTGGCCCGCAACAGTATCAAATATCCCGACTGAAACTTCTAAAATAACACCATTTTTTGTAGCAAAATATTTCTTCAATATTACACCAAATACACTCTAGATTTAGCGCGCTTGATAAACAAAGAAAATGCTTTATTTGCAAATATGAAAACATGAATAATTCTGTTCGATATAACAGCAATTTTGAGCGCTGAGAACTTACAAATGAGCTAGCAGTGCAAGCAAATCTCTAAAGCGAATTATTGTTAGAGTGGATTGTTTCAGAAGTATTATTGTTAAAGACTCGCTAGTTCTTTTGTCAGCTGTTTAAACCATTATATGACAAAGCAAAACTAACATTTGAACTCGAATGTATTCAACCAGTCAACATACACAAGTTTACCAACAAACTGTAACGCAAATCCCCTGGAAAATTACTTCCAAGATGAAAATAACGCAAACATTATAACCAAACTAACACTAAAATACCTGATCAGTTACCACGCACTTATACAAAGTTAAAAACTTTGCTCAATTAGCACAAAAGTAGTTTTAAATTGAAATAACTGTGCTCCTACCTCGAGAGCGATTTTTGAACAAACCGTCTTCTAGATTGGAACCATTTTCTTTCAAAATAGGCTTGATTTGAACTTGGTTTGGCAGTGGCGGAAGTCTACGGACACTAACTTGTCTTGTAGGTGAAGACATATTTAGTTATAGTGTTAGAACTTACAGATAATGCGAAAACTGTACAAAAATTCTGCCATCTTTCTTCCATTGTTGTTGCCTTGGTGAAATCATCTCGTTATTGAGTGAAATCTTTGTAGCACGCGCAGCCAATCAGATAACATAAAAATCTTCGGTGACTAATCGGAACCCACTCGGTAAGTCAGGAATTATAGAAAAAGGGACGATTTTGAAATACATGACTTTAATTTCATAGTACAAATTGATTAAACCTTGGATAATGACAATATAGACTCTGAAGTTTTAATTTCTCAGAAAATCGAAAAACTATCAAAACATTCTCGCTATGTATATTTTAGTTTCATTATTTCTGATGGTTATAGCAACTTTTTTAAACCTATTTCGAGTGTGTCTTTGTTTATGTACATAAAGTGATTTTTTTATCTTTGCGGGAGAAATTTTGAAGTTGACTTCCGCTTGGGATATTGATCACAATAACACATCAGTCTCGTAAAATCGACTTTCTTCATAGTTCAACTAATGTTTTGACTTTTTCTCGGCATCAGCGCTGGCTTAATGATACTCGCGAAAATGCTAAAGTTTGAAAGAAAAGACTGTGAATAGAGGAGGAAAATACATTTTCCCATGTTTTCACTTATATAAAATTATACTATTTCCCAAGACAAATGAAAACCCAACCAACACATGTACCCCGTGGCACAAAAGCGAAAACCATTATGAAAGAAATGAAGAAAACCCTTGTATGTGATTTTGGAAATTTTTACTAATGATATTTATTTTTGTCATTAAACTTCAATATATACATGCTTTGAAAATATACCTATGAATTATCATATATATACAATGTTTAATTAAGAAGTCCTATTAATATTGGCTTCTGTTTCAAACTGTGAAAAAGGTTTTATCCCCTCGGATTTGTGAATGAATATTTGCTGTGTGGAGCTCCTAATGGGTTCATAACTGCCAGTCCATTGATATTGAAAACTTGAGTGGATGGATTAGTTCAAGGGAGATACGAGCACACACAGATACATTTATGAATTCATTAATTGCTTTTGTGCTTCAAACGGCCCAACGGAATTTCTATAGTTATAAAGAACTTCGAATCCAGTCGCTCTAAGTCAGTTTTTTCTCACTCTTATTAAGCGACCTACCAAATACTTTAAAAGACCTTCCATTAATTGTGTGAAGGTCCTCACATTATTCAAACTAGTTTGAGCACCATGACAAAAAGGTATATTGAATCATTACCATCATCGTCATATTTCGTTTTTCAAACAGATAGGAACTAACCTCGTTGAAATTGTCTACGAAGACCGGAATGAAGTCATTTCCGTTGCTATGGCTATGTTGGTTACAAGAAAACGTATACGGAACAGAACTTCAACCTTTATCAGGCTTATCTATAGCAATTACATTTGAAATATACTACGATACAGAGGAATTTTATGATCAAATCTGGAAGGTGCACTGAAACTGAAACTTTGAAAGAAAAAAAGAAATTAAGAAACCTGAATAAATAGGATGGATAGTTGAATGAATGGATAGATGGATGACTGAATGGATAGATGGAAGAATGAATATATGGATGGATAGATGATTGAATGTCGCAGAAAAAATCACGAAGTGGATTATCAGTCGTTATGAAACTTCATGCATTGAAGAAAATGAGCCTGTTATTGGTCAGCGGTGATTTGTTGCTTCGGTTCTGTGAATGGGTTCACCCATAATGTACTGATAGCTTTGGACTCCTGAAATATAGAATGATACTTAACATTACTTAATATTTCATCGACAATAAGGGCCCTATGAAGTACTAGTTATCGTTCCCGTACATCACCATCGTCATCCATCATCTGTCTCGCAACCATAATCAGCATCAGCATCACCATAGCAACCACGGTTATCATCATCACAATCAACTGTACTTTACTATCTATGACATACCTTTATTGGACAAGAGTCGGTTAGTCTTTCCAATGATAAAGCAATAGATATCGGCGGAAGCTTTTTATACTCATGAGGAACAATAGCTCTTCCACCTTCATCAGTTTGTACGTCATGTCTAGGATATTCTGATGAGCACGAAGAGCCTGAAATGAAAGAATGAATGGATGGATGAAGGAAAATATGATTCATATGAATAATTAGAGAAATAAATAAATAAATGGAGGTAGGAAAAAATGAAAAAATGAGTGAAGAAATAAGCGATGGGTGAATTGAATGAATGTTGAATGGAGCAGCACTTCAACGGTAAAGCAACGAAGCAACTTACTATTATCATCGTCTTCCTCTTCAGAATTGTGTGCCTTTAATGCTGCGGTGGTCAGCGGTGCTGGCTTCAAATGCTTGGCTTTACGCTCCGTTACCTGTCACAGCAAAAGAGAATTCGTACAATAAAGAAAAAAACAAATAAACAAACAAAAAAGCAAGCAAGCGAGTGAACAAGCAAGCGAGTAATCAAGCAAATAAACGAGTAAACAAACGAAAGTGAACAAATGAAAGGCGACCAAATCTGTTTAAACTCACCAGCAAGTCACTGACCGACGTTGAACTCTCAAGCTGACTGAAGCTAAACTTTTCATTCTTCTCCATCAGCCTACAATAGAGAAAAGGGCGGCAGTTAAAGAACTATGTTTGTTATATGTAAGTCATCATTGACAAGGGTATCCTTAGGCGCCGCCTTTTGGACATTTTTTTGTGTGTTTGTTTGTCTGACTAACAGGTTATCTTGTAGACTTGCCCAAGTCGACCTCTCTGATATTCACAGGGAATTTTGAAGAGGATTTATGGTCCATAATGAATTTATTTTAATGTCATTGAATTCAGCGCGCTAAAAGCACAGGAAGCCCAACAAGCAAGCGCGCGTACATTGCACAGAATCTCCACAGAAGAGGTCGACTTGTACAACTTGCAGGATTTCCATTTGCGTTTCCCGCCAAATAACCACACAGATTATTTTGAAACATGCGTGATCTGAATTGATGGCGCAAAAACGATCGCGCGCACGTCCGTTTTTCAACGTCTTTAGCCATTTTACCCTCGATCGGCACTTTATTTTTGAGTTTTTCGCCCTTCCATTTTACAAAATATGACAACAATTCGGAAAAATCTTGATCAGTATCAAGAACGAGTTTGCTCTCATTGTTTACAAGAAGTCGCGATCGTTTTGTTTCGTCCGGACAGAAAAGTAAGGCTTGTTACAACTTTCAACTTCCCACAGGAACTTTTTTTTAGACAGCAAGACATTTTCAAAACTTTTTTTGTGAAAATTGGGCTGACAAAATAAATAAAAAAGAACCGCGTAGTTTCTTTGCGTGACAAACTTTTTTGATTGACAGGTTTGTGGAGCGCGCTGATTGGCTCATTTCACCTTTCTATAAAAATCGTTTGCTGACCCATTTTTGGGTCAGTAAATTTGGCGGGAATCAAGCTGGAAAAGTCCTTCGTCCTGGGGGAAATTTGGTTGGGGTTCCTGCGTTTTTTTCGGCGCGCGCGGGAATGAGACGAAGGACTTTGAGAAAGTCTAGTTATCTTGCGTCTCTGCAGTCTGCCTGCCTTATATATGATTTTGGTTCGTTTTGTTTCTTTGTTCATTTTGTTTTTGTTTTGTTTGTCTGTCTACACATTTCTTGTTTGTTTGTTCGTTTTGCTTGTATGCATTTTTGTTTGTTTGTTTGTCTATCTGCCTGTCTGTTTGTTTGTCTATCTGTTTTTTATTTGTCTTCCTGTCTGTCTGTTTGTTTGTTTGTCTATCTCTTTGTCAGTCTATCTGTTCATTTACTTGTCCATTGTTTACCTTTGTGTAGCAGCCCGGTTGGCTAACGCATGTGAGAACATTGTGAGTAACTTGCTTCTTGTATCTCGCTTGGCTTCTTCTTTTCTCTCTAGTTCAAGCTCTCTCTCAATCTAGACAAATACAGATAGAAAAAACTATTGTTATCTTTACTTCCACATTCTGGTTAGTTCGTCAATTTGTTTATCCGTTCTTTCACTGTCTATAAGGCCATCTCTTCACCTAGTCATTCATTCATTCACTCACTCATTCATTCATACCAAGAGAATATGAGATAAGAGAGCTTGTCTCCCGTATTGGGCTTTAAACTCATCAGGGGATCTTTTCATTCTATATTTAAACTGAAGTTATTTCGGGAAAGGAACGTGATTGGCCAGATGGCAGGAGGCGCGGTCGCATCATCAAAATATCTCAATTTGGTAACAAGTTTCTAAAAATAGCATGACGAGTAGAGCCCCAGATGAGGCCCGGTTATAAACTCTCTTATGTCATACTCTCTTATTTATACATACCTCTTCAGGGTCTGGTTCTTGATCACCAAACACTAAAGTATAAGCTGCCATCTGTGGAAACTCAACCTAAGAAAACAAGTGATTGCTTGATGTTACGAAAAAGTTATATAGATAATCATCTCTGTTTTTTTGATTACCTTGATGATGTCAATAACTTCAACGAAAAAAAGGGAGGATATAACTGCTTACAAGGGGGGGGGGGGGGGGTAGGGGGAGGTCACCCAATTCCCCTCCCTTGGATCCACCCCTGCATTGCATTGCTTTGAGGAGTGAGCAAGATTCTGTTGAAGTGAGTCAGGAAGACCGCACACATTTTTCAAGTTTGATATGCCACTCACATCAATATAATGCTAGGATATGATTTGCACTGACATCTACATACATGTAGCTGTTTGAGTTACAAGTTGTTTGAAGCACTCACTTGTCTACTTAAAATAAAGAATTAAGAATAAAACATATATTAATTTTACCTTTGGAAACAATTGTTCTAAAGTCATTGCTGCACTGTTTGCTGCTGACTTTGCTGCTGACTTTGTCTTGGTCGATGAGAGTGGGCTGAGACGTCGGTCACTTTGACTACTGGAAATATCGGTCAAACCACTCGGCTACAAACAAACAGACACAAATCAAATGAATACATGAATGTATGCAAGATGTAGGAGTGGGTACATTAGTGAATGTATGAATGACTAAATGAATGGATGAATGAACTAATAGACAAGTGAGAAAATGAATAAAAAAATGGATGAGAAAATGAATAATTTTGCAGGAATGTATGAATAAAACAACAAAGGAATGAATGGTAAAATTAATAAATGATTGAATGAATGAACAAATAAATAAATAAATGAATGATTGAATGCATGGATGAATAAGCAAATAATAGATAGTTCATTAATTAATTGATAACAATTATTAATTGATCTATAAATAAATTAATGAATGGAAAGCCATTTGTTACCGTGAATAGTTTTGCCCTGGTGTGCTGTACCCTATGCCATTGTCTGGGTTTTTTATTAGCAGCAACCAGTTTATCAAGGTCACTGGCTGTCCATTTCTTATTGTCTGCAAGGTCTGTGGATTCTAGAAGGGACCTGGATTTCCTCTCATAACTCTGCACTTCTTCCCAACTAATCCTTCCTGGAAATAACAAGTTATAGAAAACAAAAATTCATTGCAATTTAATATTATCTTAAAAAATTATCATCACCACCACCACAACCACAGTCATCACCATCATCAAGAGCACCCATACCATCATCAACATCACCACTATCATTATTTTTTCATCATTATCATCATCATCACCAGCATCATCAATACCACTACCATCATCACCAGCATCATTATCATCAGCACTAGCATCATCATCATAACCACCACCATCACTTCCACCACCATTGCCATCATCATCATCATCACTAGCACCATCACTACCACCACCATTGTCATCATCATCATCACCAGCATCATCATCATCATCATCATCACCAGCATCATCATTGTCATCACTATCACCTTCATGAATAATATGTTACCTTTTTCTAATACTTTGGCCAGGTTACCAGGCACCAGAATAAAATCCCAAAATGCTTTGATTTCAGATACTTTACACAGATAACCCTGCTTTTTTAGTTGATGCTCCACCTTAATAATCTAAACAAAAATTAAAGTCTTTATTTTTACTGAGTCAGACACTGTGACTTATTTCTACCTACTAAATTTAGTATAATCTCATGACCTTTATGCACCTTAAAGTGTGACCTTGAAAAATCCTTGAAGATTTGTAAGTAGACCTGATTGAAATCTGTTGTATGTATAAGTGTATGGCCTTTGAAAGTGATGTCAACAAGTTCATGCATTCCTTAAGCTTTGGCAATGCCTGTTAGTAGATGTTTATTTTCAGGAATGTTTGGAATACAACTTATTATATCAATATAAATACCTATAAATGCACAGCATTATGCAACATGCAAGTTATACCTTATGATAGACTGTCTCCTGTATTCCCTCTTTGTAACTCTGATCATTCAATACTTTAGATTTGGGAAGATGGATCACCACTTTGTGTTTCTCTTCTTCCTGATAATATAATGCACAAATTAAACCATCCTCATGTGATATTAACTTTTTACAGAACAGTGTATGTAGAATTTATATAAACAATGTGAAGGCACTGTAACTTAATGATAAGTGGCTTCAAACAAACCTCTTTCTGTCTGAGTTTCTTTTCTCTTGCAACTGCCATTGCATTTCTTTGCCTCATTTCTTTATGTTGATTTGCTACTTTCTCTTTCAGGGCTTTCTTGTAGATACTTTTATAGTAATCTCTTAGCAACTCCAGATCCTCAAGCATCCGATCACGCAGCTGAGACAAACATTTTTTTTAGTTAATAAACATATTAATGATATTTTTGATTGACTTGAATTGCAGATTTCAACCTGAATCTACCAACTTACCCCTTCTCTGTGTTCTTGTCTTTCTTTCTCTTTTTCAGATTCTTCAACACTTGCAGCAGTAGTGGTATCTGAGCTTTTGCTCTTCTTAAACTTCACTTTCTTCTTGGGCTTCTTCTATTGAAAACAAAACAACACCAACAAAGAATTTGTGGATATTCATCATGGTGATAGTATTAATAATAAGGTTGGCAATAGTAATAAAAGTGGTAATGACAATGATTATTAATGGTAATGAGTAATGATAGTGGTAATAATGATGATTATGCTGTTGCTAATATGAGAATGATGATAACTAAATAGTACTCAGGAGAAAGAAATCGGTGGTTATGGTAATGAATGTTTATTATACCTTGTCTTCTTCAACAGGTTCAATATCTGGTTCATATTTCTTGTGGAAGAATGTCATCTGACGGTTGACATGGTCAGCTAGTTGGTCATCTGACATGTAATGACCAATCATAGGACGAAATGTTGATGATAGATGTTTACTATGAACAAGAAAATACAATTTCTTTTTATTACACAGTGAACAAAGTACTTTCATTATCACTGTCTCTAGCACCATGTTGTGATGCTCTTTAAGTTGCTTGCATGCGATCGTGAATACACTGTCAAGCTACAAATTATGATAAGGATGTTGAAATAGACCACATACTTCGCTGGACAGGATATTGGGTGAATATATATGAAAATACAAGAAGAACGACTACATAGAATAAAACATCCACTCCATCTTCTATAGATCTGATATTTTTTATTTACAAGTTTTTTGTTGCTTTAAAGAGTAATAAAGTCAATGTTGTGCAATAAGAATATTTTTTTTGTCATAAACTATAGAAATGTTCTTCTAACAAATAGTTTAAAGATTGAATATTTGAGGTAATTAGTATCTAGGAATTCATCACATTTACATGTACTTGCTTTATCATTATTTTGCTTACCTTAGTGATGGCTTTACTGGAGCTTTGCTTTTAGCTCCAGCTTTGTCTGCATCTTTTTCATCTTCCATCTTTGTATCGTTCAAATAAAGACGTTAAAAGTTATAGGTTGAAAGTCGGAATGCGGTTGCCATGTTGACTTATGATAAAGTAAAAATTCAGCCCAATTCAGTCATGTTTCGCAACTACAACGACACTGTAACCTACAAAATACCTTAATTGATATACCCCAATCCTATGTCTGTAATTTTTGTAAATCTTTAGGCAAAAATGATATAATATTTGAGTATAACATTCAGTCAAAACAATACCACAACAAACCAAGCAACAGACCAGTTTCTATCCAGGCGTCCCTAACCTTCACACTGATCTAAAACGAATTCTCATTGGTCAGCTCAAAAAAGCCTTGACCAATGAAAACTACTGATAAAGCGACAACTGAAGAAACACATTTTCTCACAAGTATTTTTATTGGACTATTGTAAGCCAATAAAATGTATTGTTTCATATTATTAGTACGTGTTCCAAAATGGCGGATGAAGGGAAAAATGGAAAGTTAATGAATGAAAAAAGGGTATTTGTAATGGATTGATTTCATTGGTAATGGACTTCAAGAAACATCATGGACTGTACTTCATCCTGTCGCCTTCCTAGACATGCTTACGCCATACTATCAGCCATAACGCGCGAAGATTTAACGACGTTCAAAACAATCTTGAAAAGAATTTGTTCAAATTCTAGGAACTTGACTGATCGCCTAGGTCGTCATGCTATTCACATAGCTACTTCTTGCGGGAAGACAGAGATTTTGAAGTGGTTGATTGAGGATTGTAAAGTAAATCTTGAGTTGAGGGACTTGGAAAATGGCTGGACAGCTTTGCACCGTGCTGTGTTTTATGGCCAGATAAACTGCGCTGAATTACTCTTGCAGGTCAGTAAGATCGAAACAAACAATAGAGCTAATCATAAATCAGTGACTTTACTATTCATTATTTATGTACCGGAAACAAAACCTGCAGCATAATTTCATATTTGATTTTGTTGTTGTTGTACAGTACGGTGCCAATGTGTATGCACTGGACAAAGAAGATCTCACGCCACTTGATTTGCTGCTGTTGGACAGTCCATTTAAACTGTCTACGTCAGGTACATGGTTCATTAACATCTTTCATCATCATCAGTCATTACTATCATCATTGTTGTTGTAATGGCTATTATCACAATGACTATCATTGTAATCGTCATCACCATCATCATTCTAATCACTATCATCATCACTATCATCATCAGCATTACTGTCATCATCATCAATCTTTGTTATCATCATTATCACTATCAATATTCTATCATCATCATCAATCGTCAGGTATTTTTCACCAGTATTTAATCATATTATTTGTCAAATTATTGTTGACCTATTAACTTATATTGATCTGCATACTCACTCACTTATTTATTGATTCACTAATGAATTTATTCATTTATCCCCTCATCCATTCTAGTATTCATCCCTTCATTCATTTGTTTGTTCATTCACTGTTCATGCTTTAATACTAATTCATTGTTATTGGCTAATGTTTTAGTGGATGGTAAAGTAGTTGCTAGTTATGACACCAAACTAGACGATGAGCTGTGTCTGCACATGGGTGATGTCATTACAAACATTCACATGTCAGGACCTTCATACTGGACTGGTAATTTGAAAGGCACTAGAGGGTTCTTTCCTAAGAGATGTGTTGAGCTGATCAAACAAGGTTATAATATAAGATACTAAATAATTATAATAAAGGATTATTATCATAGGCCTGAATAAGGAGAATTGTATCTGAAAATTGTATCAAAAATCTATTACATTTAACTCTTATCCAATGAAAAACCCATTATTACAGACACCACTATGGACACAGTATCTCTGCCTACAAATGAATGTATGTACTGTAGCATCAGCTCTTGTTATTATGGACCATTTTCCATTCCAAGGGTATTTTAATGTAAATTTGTCTGTGTGTTCAGATTACAGGAGTGATTTGTATACATGGGGAACCAATACCAACTTCACTCTGGGACATCAGGATGAAAGCTTGAGACACAACCCTGAAATGATAGAAACATTCAACAATGACAGGACAATATGCATAACCGAGGTGTGTATTTCATTCTTTTTGACAGTCATACATGTAATTGCAGATTTGGTACAATGATAACTTAATTTATTCATGGCAGAGCTCTACTGGCCGAATAATAAAAATTATAACAATGAAAAATGATAAAATTAAGGAGAAAGAAAAACGCTACAAAATTCATTTTTTCAGCATTTCATATTCATTGTATGATAATGACATCCATTTGGAAGATGTTGAAACGTCACAAAAATATCTCGTGGCATTTGTCTTTCTCCTTAATCTTATATCAAGATCAAGACTTATTAAAATGATAAGATGATAAATAAATAATACAAATGGACTCATAGAAAATTGATTTTCTTATGGATATGACATAGCAAGCCCTGCACGTGTATATTCATGTGCATAGAGCTCTAATCAATAAATGTAGTTTAATAATGGCATTGCTAAACATGCTTGTCTATTCTGACAGGTTGTCATGTGTAAGTTCCATACGGTGTTCCTAAGTCAAGATGGTCGTGTCTTTACGTGTGGCCATGGTAGAGGAGGGAGACTGGGACATGGCAATGAACAGACACAACTGGTAATAATGTAAAGCTAGGGCTACGTAAACTATTTACTGTCTGGTAATAACTACCATATCTTTAATCCTGATTAATTTTGATTTCATTGATTCTCTTATTTGCATCTCACATTGTAACAGTGGAAAAAATCAAAATTTATGTGAGAGGTAGTAAGAGAATGCATAAGCAACCAATGAAAATAGTTATCTAGCTATGCATCCCTTATGTGTATATCATTAGTTACCAAAGGTCTACATTGTAGGCAAATGTTTCTTGTTAATGTGACCAAGAAATTTCAAGAAAAATCTTACACAAGATAGAATGAGTTGTGTATTTTATGCATGTTGAGCTCTTTCATGATACATTGTGATGCTTTGTTGTAATCTGTTTCTGAATCTGAATTGAAATTATGTAGGCTCCGAAGAGAGTTGAAGGACTGAAAGAACACCACTGTGTAGCAATGGCAGCAGCACACAACCACACCATTGTAGTGACTGACAGGTGATGATGATGATGATGGCAGAAATGAAAGTGATAATGATGGTGTTGATAACATGCATACCCTTGTAGTGATTGACAGGTGATGATGATGATGATGATGGCAGAAATAAATAACATGCATACCCTTGTAGTGATTGACAGGTGATGATGATGATGGCAGTAATGAAAGTGATAATGATGGTGATAATAACATGCATACCATTGTAGTGACTGACAGGTGATGATGATGATGATGGCAGAAATAAATATGAGAATGATGGTGATGATAACATGCATACCATTGTAGTGACTGACAGGTGATGATGATGATGATGGCAGAAATAAATATGAGAATGATGGTGATGATAACATGCATACCATTGTAGTGATTGACAGGTGATGATGATGATGGCAGAAATGAAAGTGATAATGATGGTGATGATAACATGCATACCATTGTATTGATTGACAGGTGATGATGATGGCAGAAATGAAAGTGGTAATGATGGTGATGATAACATGCATACCATTGTAGTGATTGACAGTTGATGATGAGGATGGCAGAAATTAACATGATAATAATGGTGATGATATTTAAACAAATTTTACAGATAGGAATGGACATCATGAGACAGTGTGGAAATTGTGAGGTAGAACATTGTTAGGTGGTTTCATTGTTTTCTCTGTTTGATTGACAGTGGGTCAGTGTTCACGTTTGGTCTGAATGACATGCAACAACTTGGTCACGCACCAGTACCTTCCCAATGTCTTCTTCCTAGAATGGTAATTTCATAAGATTTGCTTTACAATAGACCTTCCCTGCATTCGCTTGACTGGCCATAAAACAATAGATTTACACCGAGGCTAGAGTATATAAATCCATATACTCTCTGTATTTCCTACACTCCAGCCTTGACGTAAATCTATTATTTTGTGGCCAGTCAAGAGAATGCAATCCATTAATTAAACTTCATGATATAACTACTTTTATGAATAATATGTTTTGTGTTGGATAGATTCAAATGAAGCCGTGGCGTGGTAAACAAATGATAGGAGTGTCTGCTGGTCAATATCACTCGGTAATGTTCACCTACAATGAAGTATTCACGTGTGGTTTAAACATTGGTCAGTTAGGTAAGTATCTCAACATGATGGAGTGCCAGAGTTTGCTACTGCAACACTTCCAAAACATTCTCATAAACGTTTTCACTTAATATTATATATACTAGATGAAGGAGCAATATCCTGTTCCTTCATTTCTAACAAGTATACAGTTTCCTTCACATGAGGTAAATTGTGAGTATACATTAGTGAGCTTGCTTGGCATGCATATTCCAGTACCATGCTCAATCATATGTACCAAAGCTGATGTTGATGCTGTTCTTCTGTCAAAGCAGTTAGTTTAATCTTGTTCTTTATTATTTTTGCATGAAGGTCATCTTAAAGGTGAAAAGTTTATCACAACCCCAAGACAGGTTAGATGCTATTTGATGCAATATGTACAGTAATGTAGTGCTCACTCAACAATATAATATATATACTTTATTAGAGTTTCAAACAAAGTCTTGAAACATTTGCATAGTGCATTGGACATACCTTATTAAACAACTAAGAAAAAATCAATGCTAATCTGCAATAAACTGACTTCCAGTCTGTTTGATATTGGATTGGTTTTAAAACTAGACAACATGTGTAAATTATATTGATTATCATATTTCAAGTGATGTCATGCTGTTTTGTAGGTCACATCTCTGCATCACAAAGATATCAACATTGCCATGGTAACCTGCAGTGATTCATCTACAATCTGTGCTACAAGCAAAGGAGATATCTTTCTGCTCAGTCAGTATACATGTCAAAAGATCATCACCAGGTACATTGAAGATCATATATAACCATCATGATTATGTTAATGCTGTACTAGTGAAATAGTGATTATGTCTGAAATGTAAAGACCATGAGCCATGTGAAAATGTATAGCTGGGCTGCAACAAAAAAACAAGAGATTTTTGCACTTCTTCCACTATTGAGGCCTATTAATATTGGCCATCATATCACATGCATAATATTAAATTGATTGGGAATCCACCTCTTCCTTAACAAACAGTGATAATTTTATTATTTTAACTGTCACATTCTTGAAATCTGACATGCAATATAAAAACAACTGTATTGTCCTAAAACTTGCATGGCATAAGGTTGAAAACACTAAATCTAGCCATGATGCCACCTTATCCCTCAAGTGGTGAGTGTGACAGTCTGCAGACAAAGAACCATTATGATTATCATCAAATTATTATCATGATTATTGTGTGTGAACAGGTTTATGGAGCTTACAAGGCTAATAGTCAGTGGTGGTGATGTTGAGCTCAGTAAAAGCCTTGAAATAACTAAGTATCATGACAAACCATCTCTGACACTATTGAGTGGCAATGGTCTGGTATGTATGCTCATATGTTTTTCTGATTGCACTTGCATTCAATAAAGAATAGCTTTTGAACTTAGTTGTAAAATGTCAGGTCTTTGCATGTGCAGGAAGTAGAGATAAGAAACATTAAAGTTTGCCAAATGTTTTCATAAACATAAAACGCCATTGTGAGTTCATACACTCTGTCTTTTTTTCAATAATTGTTTCTTTAATATTTTTTACACAGATCACAAAAACTGTTTTTAATAGATTGGTTTTTGTCACTGTCTTTGTTTTAGCTTTCTTTCATCACTATTTGATTTAATTGTGTTGTTTACTGAAGGTTTATCAATGGAAGGAGAGCTATGGATCTTTGCGAAAAACCAAATGGATGTGTAGGAAAGAACTTGTTGGTAATATGTTCATCAAACTTACTAGAATATGTATATTCAATTACAGTCAAATCATGGTCTCCTCAACATGAAAGGTTTTGACAACTTCAACACAAAAAGACTTTTTTCTAATCCACAGAAATGTAATGTGATACTGATTTATTGCCAATGGAAATGACATTTATAAGTCAGAGTATTAAATAGATGTCAGAAAGTTAACAAATCCTTTGCCGAGATGGCCACATATGCTTGCAGACAACTGTAAGATGCTATGAATGCTATATTTATGTGGCATAATAATTATTGTGGTAATGATCTCAGGTACACATGCGTCAATCATTTGTATGGCAGTCCAAGTCCCTTAGAACTCTGTGAATGCTATTAATGACCAGGACTTTCTTTGTTTTGTAGTTGCTGATATTGCAGTTGGAAAACAACTTTACATCATTACAGGTGATTTTAGTGTGTTTGTGTGTGCTGGGTTTTTTTCACTCTAACTTGTTAGTTTTAAAGTCATTAAGAGTATGTTCAGAAAAATGAAAATATACAATGAAAAGAGATAAATATCTAAATTGAGCAAAATGATATTACAACTTTGCTACTCTTTAAATTGTTCTTGAATTTTTCAAATCATCCTGACCACTATTTTGTATGTTATTAGATTGTGGTGAATTATATGACTGTACTAAGGCAGGAGGTGATGCTCCTGTTACCAAGCCAACATGGTTATCCTCCTCATCCAGCTCCAATATCGTGGACAAAGGCAACTGGGACCAGAAAGAGCCTGTTGTTCATTATGATGTCAAGAGATGTCCCATGGTGCACCAAGGCATTCGTATTTTCACAGACAGCAAATCAAAAGTGTTTGGAGTGCTAAGGGTTGACCCTTCAACTGGGTAAATAGTCATGTTAATGATGGATATAATAGTTGATGATGGTGGTGGTAGTGGTGATCATTATGGTCTGGTGGTAATGCTGGTGATGATGCTAGTGACCATAATGGTGATGACTAACATGGCAAGGTTTCTATAATTGTAACTGGCACAACCGTGATTTTTTTCTGGTTGTTTTTCAAGCAAATCCTTCAATTCACCGATGATTGTTCACATGAATTACAGTGATACAACTTTGATTCTCTAAATGCTTATTTATACTAGATTGAAATTCAGTCCAGTGGTGAGTCCATCTACAATGTGCGGTGAATTCAAACAACTTCTAGAAGAAACAGTGTCAGACGATGATCTACATGATGTTAATTTACTGGTAGGTTTTAATATGAATCATATCATCCATCTACAATCCTGGATGCAAATATTTGGTTTTATTTGATTATAAATTGAAATGTTTAAAATGTCAATAACATTGTACTTTGTTCACATCTCTTAAAATACCCAATTGTGTATTCAATTGTGTATTAAGGCTTTGCTAAGTGCCCATGAACCACACCCGCCCCCCCCCCCCCCCCCCCCCCCCCCCCTTCACCTTTCAAAGCCAACGATTTTTAAAAATCTGACAGTTGGATCACGGCCCATGATGTCATCGTGACAATTTGAATGTGATATGAGTAAGGTTGGAATATCGTATCAGTGAATTAGCATGTATTTGTCTTGGGGGGAGGGGGTTCTTATGTTACATACCATTCGTTTCCCAAGACTTTGGGTTCAGTTTCAATTAAAGTACAAAGAATATCATCGGACTTTAATAGATGATACCAAATACTTTGTGTCGTACTTATCATCGTTAGTCTTGATGTATTGGTGTTTTAACATTTTTTCAGGTAAAAGGACTCACAATCCCAGCACATCGATTCATTCTAGCATCAAAAAGTCCCAAGTTTCATGACCTTCTTGCAGAAAAAAATACATTGTCAGGACAGGATGGAAAAGTCAAAACACTGAAACTGGACAACGTGGAGTATGATGAGGTCATGAGATATGTTGAGGTATTTAATAACATTACCACAACTCTTCACTTACAGAAATGTTACTGTTTTTGATTGAATGAATTAGTGGGTGAATGAATAAATAGCTGCATGAATGATTGAATGAATGAATGAATAAATGAATGAATGAATGAATGAATGAATGAATGAATGAATGAATGAATGAATGAATGAATGAATGAATGAATGAATGAATGAATGAATGAATGAATGAATGAATGAATGAATGAATGAATGAATGAATGAATGAATGAATGAATGAATGAATGAATGAATGAATGAATGAATGAATGAATGAATGTTTAAAAGAACAAATAAAAACTCAATGAATAAATAAAGGAAAATGATCAGATGAGTGCTTGAATGGTGCATCATTTGTGCACCATTGTCATCGTCAGTTCTATTATCCGCAATCTGTGCATAAATGATTGTTTGTTTGATTTAGGATTTGTATTCTGGTTTTAATATTGACGATACAGTTTTATTTGGCACCAAGAAAACCCACAAAACGATACAACAGAATGACAGCAACAAACACCAACAACATGTTAATCAACAACAACGCAAACAGCCTGACAACCACCAACATCAACAAGAGACAAACTCCACAAATGGTTTAAGCCATGACTCAGAGTTCGACATTAACTTTCTAAAAGACCTGGAATTCCTGTGCATGGAGGATCTGGAAGAGTTCTCAACGATGACAAATAAACAACACGATGAAAGTAGCAAGGCTGTAGCAAGTGACTCAGTTGTTTCACCAGCTAAAAAAGAGCCAAAGAACAAGAAGAAAAGTGAACAAAACGGACGAACGAGTAGCAAGAAAGAAGCAAAGAATCAGACAAAAAGAACTTTCAAAGGACTTAAATTTCAAAGAACAAACTGGTGAATATATTTTTGATGCATGTTTTCATTTACTCATTCATTCATTCATTCATTCTTTCATCAATTCATTCAGTCAGTCATTCATTCATTCATTTATTCATCCATTCATTCATTTATCTATTCGTTCGTTCATCCATTCGTTAATTCACTCTCTCATGGATTGATTGACTGATTGGTTGATCCACTCATACATTAACATGGCTATTCATTTATCCATCCATCAATATGTTTGTGCGTTTATTCTTTTTTTCTTCCATTATTTTTCAGTCCTGAGATGTGTGATGTGACTATAGAATCAGCGGACGGTGTCCAGTTTTCTTGTCATAAATGTGTTCTCATTGCACGACTAGGTAATCAAATATTTCTACTTCTTCGTTCACTCTTCGTCCATCTTTCTTTTCGTTCATTCTTTCGTTCATCCATTCCTCCATTCATTCATTCATCCTTTCCTCCATCCATTCATTCATTCATTCATTCATTCATTCATTCATTCATTCATTCATTCATTCATTCATTCATGCATGCATTCATTCTTTCATTCATTCATTCATTCATTCATTCATTCATTCATAAGACTTTCACATGTGAATCCTCGAACAAGAGCGCGACACAAGAGCTGTATTTTTGATGAAGTACATTAAAGTGTAATGCTATCACAAATGATTTCGTTATATTTGCTATTTTTGTTTCAGATTATTTCCGCAGTATGTTGGCCTTTGGATGGCTTGAGGTAACATCAACGTCACTTTCATTTCCAGAGAGAAAAAGGTATAGATTTTGGGCCTTGTAATTTATCTATGGTACATTTGTTTTCAGACAAGTAACGAGACGAGGGTATTAAATATGCCAATCGATTCTGGCGTTCTTCAAGTTGTACTGGACTATCTCTATACTGATGAAGCTAAAATTCTGAAGAGTAGGTTGCTTGTTTGTCTTATTGTCACTCTTATTTTTTTTCCTTGTTTGCTTCTGTGTTTCTCATTGAGGATATTCTTTGTATTTTAGGTAACCAAAGCATCGAGTTTATTGGAAATGTAATGGTTATAGCTGACCAGGTACAATATTAAACTATTTATTAATTGATTGATCATCTTATTTATTTATTTGTCTATTCAGTTCCATTTTAATTCTTCTTTATTATTAATTTTGTAGCTTTTAATTTCAAGACTGAGAGAAATTTGTGAGGCGGCTATGGCAAAATTGAGTAAGTTTATAATAAAGTGAAAAAGAAATTTATACAACGTAAAAGTAAAGTAATTGTGATAAAGCCACTTCATCGCTTGAGCACTTTAATGGTCTTTTAGATTGAGCACTGAAATGGCTTTCTCACCAATAACCAATGAAACAACGAGACAGATTGTCACTCATATCAGTGATAACTTGAACGTTTGAAATACTGCTAGTGCAAAAATAACGAACGTCTAAAATTTTGAAAAAGATGCATAATTGAAAAAAAATGAATGATTAAATAAAGTGATAAATACCGATGAATCATTGTGTGAAAAGAGAAACACATTTTAAACTAAATTTTGACATTCAAATGAACTTCTTGCTAACCGTTGATTTTTTCCCGTAGTTTCTCATCGAAATGTGATGGAATTATTGGAATTCTCTTGTGTTTATAATGCTGACCAGCTCAGACGATGCTGTTTAGAGTACATTTGTAATAATCTTGGTAGTTTGCTGGAGTTAGGGTAAAATCTACATTCATTTTACGAATATCTTATTTGACGTTATTTCATTATGAGATTTCTTGGTTTAATAGAAATTAATATATTGATGAAATATCGTATTCGTTTTTAGGTCCCTTGGGTCATTGAATCAAGAGAGTTTAGACATATTGTCAAAGGCCTACAAAGAAGCAGTAAGTTCGTTCTTTAATATATTCGTTCAATCCACCATCTCTTCATTTAGTCGCTCGCTCATAGAGATTAATCATTTACATTTTATTCATTTTTTGATGTATTCAATTATTCTTTCGTTCATTCATTTTTGGACGTCTCTGTTCATTTCTAGATACCCAGAATGCCATGGAGGATGATAACCCCCCAGTTCGACCACGTCTATGCTTTAATGCCCGAACCATCCTCTTCTCCATCGAAAAAGCGCCGAAGTTCAGCTCGGCAACGATCGATGAAAAGTGAGAGTGAAGCCGAAGTAGAGGTTGATGGTCCTGTGACTGATAGTGTTCGACATAACTCGACACTTGAAGACGATGCTCGACAAAATTCATTAATTAGCGATGTTGTGGACGATAGTGTTTTTGAAGAAGACATTGAAGAAGAGATTGGCGTAGATGACGAGGACATGAAGAATATCGAAGATAAAGAATGTGAGGTTAGTGTTGAAAATACTGTTTAGAAATGCTATCACTATCCTCATCGTTACGATTATCATCACCACCAGCACCATGGTTTATGGCATTCATCTTCATCGTTATTGTCTTTGGGCTTGGTTTACAGTCAGGACCATCAGCGTCTACACCTCCACCATCACTAACACCACCCTTACTATCGTGGTCATATCTGTCATCACCAACCGTCATTACCATCATCATCATCATCACCGTCATTATCACCATCATCATCATCATCACCGTCATTACCACCACCATCATCATCAATATTTATCAATCTGATATATCTAACATAATTCAAAGGTAAAAGCAGTCTTTCCAGAAAAGCAAGCCGATGTTGGACAATGGTATCGTAAGAAAGACGACGATCTTGAATACAAACGACCATCTAAATCACCATCACCAGCCAAAACTCGCAGCAACAAGGAGCATAAACCACCCTCGACAAAACCTAAAGATATTCCTAAGTCGAAACCACAGGTATGATAAAGGACTTTCATTGTGGTAGGGTCTTGTATTTGAAAATAGAAATCAGTTGTTTTACCTATTCTTGTCGTTTATTTGCAGGAGAAGTCACCGCAATGTCCTTGGAGTACTGGTAACCCAGCCACGAGGTAATAGTCCTGTGAGACATTCAGACAAACGGTTTGAAAACTGCAATGAAACGATGAAACTTTGTTGATATAAATGCATTTGGTTATACATTTTGGGTTAATGTTATATGTTCATATTGCATGCATTTTTCCAGTCCGATATCAAGTGGTTTCAGGGCCATCATGGAACAAGAACTGCAAGCAACTCCACTATCAACTACAACAGCAAAGAGTCCTTGTAAGGTCGAGACAAGAGGCAAACAGTCTCAGAAACAAAGAAAGAGAGCTCTATTGATGCAGGAGAAGGAGAATGCTGAGAGGCTGTCGAAAGAGAAAGAAGATACTGTGGTGGTAAAAGAGACAAAATCACCAGTAAACCCATGGTAAGATATTGTTAACGATGATAATAATCGTGTTGGTGGTTTGAAATAGTAGCGATAGTGATGATAGTAGTAGTGTTACTAATGGTTTTGATGACGATGATGGTAGCCATGGTGACCATAAAGATATTGGCGATGATAAGTGTGTTTGAGGATTGTTATGTTATTTTTCAGGGCTATACCGAACAAGAGTCCGATATCAGTTCGATCGCTACGAGAGCTTATCGATCAAGAAGAGAAGTCCCAACGAACACTATCAAAGACCTCATTGAAGACGTCGCCAAATAAACCAAAAAGTATCGACAAACGTAAAGACAAATCAGCTGACAAGACGTCCAAGATAAGGTAACATTTGATACGTATTGACTTGCAAGTTGTAGTGATGATGAGTGTGTGTGTGACTAGGGGGGAGGGGAGGGGAAGTGAAGTATCAACACCAAATCCATTATTTCTAAAACCTAAAATTGGTTCTGTCTGCTTGATGGTGCGTTTAAAAGTTGTCCTTTTCAACGATGTAATATTTATCCATAGCTGGGGATTACGTCACTTGGAGAAGACTGAAGATGATAGCCGACATGAACCACCTACATCACCAAAAACGTACGTAATTTGCTCGTTTTTAACTTCATATCTGAATTCGTTGCTGAATGTGTTGTGTTCGTCATAGTGCTTGGCAGTCGCTTGGTTCCAGTCCTCCACCTTCATCTGTTTCCTTCGCCGATATTCTTCACGTACAAGAACGTGAAAACACAATCTTGGCAAGGTAATATTCTGTTTTTAGACATTGTATCAATTAAACGATGGCGCTTGTGGGAGATTACGTGACGATTGCGTGACATAGGCAAGTGTACAGGAAAAGCTAAACGAGGTTAATACTTAACATACTTCTATCTACTTGTAGGAAGAAGCCGTTAAACTTGATTCAGGTTAGTGTTCAATAGGGAATGGGGAATCTTCATCACCATGGCAATGAACATGACCAACACAGGCTTTTTCATCGACCCGTCATCATCAACTACCACCACCACTATCATCATCATCATGATCGTAATCATTATAATCACCGATCATTCTTAACATGGCTGTCATCATGTTTAAACTTGGTGCGAGGGAGATTAAAGCACTTTTTTGTAAAGCAAGTTGATTAATCGTTGAGACCTGTCAATTATTTAGTTTGTGTTACGCAACCAGTCCATGACACATTGTTTTTATTCTTCAGATTGAAGATCGTGCCATTCAAGAGTTGCTAGACCACTATGGTGGACGAGCTAACGCCTGTGAAATGATTACTGTAGAACGAGTCCGGACAACCTCTGCGATACCAGTATGGAATAGAACGAGAACAAATTCTGCCATGAAATCATAGTTACTATGCAGCGACGGTCCAATAAAGAAGAGAAGTACTCAGGCAACTTTGACGATATGAGCTTTCTACCAGTCACACTCGTTCCTTTGTTGAAGAGAAAGAAATAAGTCAAAACGATATGAAAGATATATGGAAAATGGAATCTGGCTGTGGATGATCTGAAAGTGCACTGTATTGTGACTGTGGTATCTAGTTATTCAACATTACCAAAATGAAAAATCTAAGAATTAACAATATTGATAAAATATCAATTGAACAGACAAAACAGAAATGATGATATGCTTTGTATAATATATATAATATTTATAGTTTCAGGGTATGGTATTTTAAATAAAAAAAATGATGAAATATGTCGTGTTTTTTTTTAATACGAACTCTTTTTTTTTTCAAAATGCTGTTAATACAAATTATGATGAAAAAAGGAATACATCAGATAAAGAGAAAAAATAGGTGAAAACCAGCCGAGATGCAAGGCCGACAATGCCCGGGACGGACCCATATATCCGAGGACGGGGATGCTCGTCGAATCTTTTAGGGTTCAAAATCGGAAATGTGGTACCTTTTAGGGTCTGTTAGAGGTTTCCATCTCTGATAATTAAAGTTGATACCTTAGGGTATCCAAACAAGGCCTCCATTTTACGACTATTAAATTCAATTGTTTGTATTTGAGTTGGTACCGTGAGTCTTTGGATTTCCAGAATTGCAAATTAGCTAATTAGCGCATTTCATCACATGTGCGTTTCATGTTATCAAGCAAACAAGTAGTCGATAACACATCAACTTTAAAAACTGTTTTCTGTGTTTTGGAGGATTCATATGACTGCGACCTTTAATCAAGGAATGACGAATGTAAACAAGAAAAGGTAATGTTAGTTTTAACTGCAATTTGAAGTGCTTCAATTCGTGAAATTAATGCGCGGCAATTTGAGCACATTGGAATGTCGTGGTTGTCAATTATTTTAAATAAACTTAATCCACATTTGGCCATACTATACAAATACCTAACTATCAATTTATCGTATCAGCTTATTGAAAAACAAAAACAAAATCATTTTGTTAAAAAAACTGCTTGTTTTGGCTCGATTTTTTTGGTACTTTTTGAAAGTGCGGTAAACTGTTACTTGTCATTAACGTGGCTGAAAGTTATCACAAAAAAAGACTGTGGAATTAATCCACTGTTGCCGTCTAAAAAAACGCCTAATTACCAATTATTTATACGCTAAACTTTGTGGACAAAAAGGATAACACTTTTTAAGCAAACTCTTTGTTCTTGACTTGAGTTGATTTAGGGCATTTTTATGACAAAAGTTGTTCGAATGTTCATCACAAAAGCCGATTCAATGTCACAAATTCGCTACTCTTCGCACGGCCGAGAGGGGGGGGGGGGGGGGGGGGGGTCGGGGTTGATAATTGATGACAACTATGATGATTTTGAACATTGCAGATACAATAGACAAAGAAATATTGCCAAAAAAAGACAAGGTACCTTATGTAATTTTATGATGTCCCAATGGCCCATCTATTTATTAATTCTATCATCGTCCATTAGTTCCACTTTATACTTGGTCATTGTGTGGGTCAATATTGTAGTCTAGCATGACAAATAAACATATTTATCCATTCATTAGAAAATTTAGCTGCATTGTCACAAGCCCAAAAATAGATTTCCATATATTCATGCATTTCTATTCCAGAAATTATAGCTAATGTTAGGTCAGCACAGTATAGATCAGCTAATTTACACAAGCACATAACATGGGAATAACCCCAATCTCACATAAACATAGCTTAAAATAATTATCTTAGATGGGAATAAGTAGGTATGCCCCACCCTTACCTGTGTGTCTATGAATAAATACCTACGCGCAAATAAGTAGGTATGCCCCACCCTTACCTGTGTGTCTATGAATGAATACCTATGCGCAAATAAGTAGGTATGCCCCACTCTTACCTGTGTGTCTATGAATAAATACCTACGCGCAAATAAGTAGGTATGCCCTGCCCTTACTGTGTGTCTATGAATAAATACCTGTGCGCAAATAAGTAGGTATGCCCCACCCTTACCTGTGTGTCTATGAATAAATACCTACACGCAAATAAGTAGGTATGCCCCACCCTTACATGTGTGTCTATGAATAAATACCTACGCGCAAATAAGTAGGTATGCCCTGCCCTTACCTGTGTGTCTATGAATAAATACCTATGTGCAAATAAGTAGGTATGCCCGACCCTTACCTGTGTGTCTGAATAAATACCTACACGCAAATAAGTAGGTATGCCCCACCCTTACCTGTGTGTCTATGAATAAATACCTACGCGCAAATAAGTAGGTATGCCCTGCCCTTACCTGTGTGTCTATGAATAAATACCTACGCGCAAATAAGTAGGTATGCCCTGCCCTTACCTGTGTGCCTATGAATAAATACCTACGCGCGAATAAGTAGGTATGCCCCACCCTTACCTATGTGTCTATGAATAAATACCTACGCGCAAATAAGTAGGTATGCCCCACCCTTGCCTGTGTGTCTATGAATAAATACCTACGTGCAAATAAGTAGGTATGGCCCACTCTTACCTGTGTGTCTATGAATAAATACCTACGCACAAATAAGTAGGTATGCCCTGCCCTTACCTGTGTGTCTATGAATAAATACCTACGCGCAAATAAGTAGGTATGCCCCACTCTTACCTGTGTGTCTATGAATAAATACCTACTCGCAAATAAGTAGGTATGCCCTGCCCTTACCTGTGTGTCTATGAATAAATACCTACGCGCAAATAAGTAGGTATGCCCCACCCTTGCCTATGTGTAGCTGCCTGGTATAATTTGTGGCTAACAAAAATAAAGGCGTAATGCCCTGGGTTATATTTGGGTTACAACAAATAAAGGCTTCATGCACTGGGGTATATTTGGGTTATAACAAATAAAGGCTTAATGCCCTGGGTTACAACAAATAAAGGCATAATGCCCCGGGTTATATTTGGGTTACAACAAATAAAGGCTTAATGCCCTGGGTTATATTTGTGTTACAACAAATAAAGGCTTCATGCCCTGGGTTATATTTGGGTTACAACAACTAAAGGCTTCATGCCCTGGGTTATATTTGGGTTACAACAAATAAAGCAGGCTTCATGCCCTGAGTTATATTTGGGTTACAGCAAATAAAGGCTTCATGCCCTGGGTTACAAGTATGCATGCACTAGGTATATGTTATTAGAATGAGGTAATGTTTTTTATACCAGATATGCAGGGATGATAATTTGTCTTATGTTCAATATCAATTTGTGAAAGGCTTAGCTTTTTGCTATCAATGTTATATAATGTACGACATATGACAACGTTACAATACACAATATGAAAAACCACCTAAAGCGCTTAATATTAACATTAAACCTTAAAAACATAAAAGTGAATAAAAACTAAAATGATTAACCCTAAAGCAAAAATTTAAACAAATAAGCAAAAACACTGAATCATCGACTGTCCAATCTTAATTCCTTGTGTTGTCTGTTTTGCTCTTGTTGTTTTTATTTTTATTTGTTCATTTGAGATAGCAAAAAGTTAGTAAGCCCATCAAAAAGTCTTAAAGAGTATCACAAACCGCAAACAACTGTTGGCTCGGATATCTTATTCCTGCATAAGGTATAATTTTAGCGTAGTCAGGAAGTAAAGCAAGACCCGTGCTGGAATGTGTTGCGGAATAAAGTTGGCAGGAATTTATCAAGATACAATGAAGAAATGACCACTGGAACGGATTGGATAATTGTCGTTAGAGGTACGACTTAATGTCGTTAAAACTGACATGTTGAGAAATTGTGTGAATTTTGTATTTTATTCTCTGTGATTCTACCCCAGGAAGATAACCAGCAAGGTGTGAACCAGGGGTGGTATACAAGGCATGATATTTACTAGCGCAAGGTATATATGAATAAGACTGTATCTTGTATTGATAGATGACGAACATCGTACATGGATTACCCAGGGGTGGTATACAAGGCATGATATTTACTAGCGCAAGGTATATATGAATAAGACTGTATCTTGTATTGATAGGTGACGAACATCGTACATGGATTACCCAGGGGTGGTATACAAGGCACGATATTTACTAGTTCAAGGTATATATGAATAAAACTGTATCTTGTATTGATAAATGAACATCGTACATGGATTACCCAGGGGTGGTATACAAGGCATGATATTTACTAGCGCAAGGTATATATGAATAAGACTGTATCTTGTATTGATAGATGACGAACATCGTACATGGATTACCCAGGGGTGGTATACAAGGCATGATATTTACTAGCGCAAGGTATATATGAATAAGACTGTATCTTGTATTGATAGGTGACGAACATCGTACATGGATTACCCAGGGGTGGTATACAAGGCATGATATTTACTAGCTCAAGGTATATATGAATAAGACTGTATCTTGTATTGATAGATGACGAACATCGTACATGGATTACCCAGGGGTGGTATACAAGGCATGATATTTACTAGCTCAAGGTATATATGAATAAAACTGTATCTTGTATTGATAGATGAACATCGTGCATGGATTACCCAGGGGTGGTATACAAGGCATGATATTTACTAGTTCAAGGTATATATGAATAAAACTGTATCTTGTATTATTGATAGATGACGAACATCGTACATGGATTACCCAGGGGTGGTATACAAGGCATGATATTTACTAGTACAAGGTATATATGAATAAGACTGTATCTTGTATTGATAGATATGAACATCGTACATGGATTACCCAGGGGTGGTATACAAGGCATGATATTTACTAGTTCAAGGTATATATGAATAAAACTGTATCTTGTATTGATAAATGAACATCGTACATGGATTACCCAGGGGTGGTATACAAGGCATGATATTTACTAGCGCAAGGTATATATGAATAAAACTGTATCTTGTATTGATAGATGACGAACATCGTACATGGATTACCCAGGGGTGGTATACAAGGCACGATATTTACTAGTTCAAGGTATTTATGAATAAGGTGAAATGCGCTATATAAGCATTACTTTACATTATATTACATTGTTCTTTCTTTACAGCTTAAAGCCACAGCATTGCCATCTAATGATCAAACCATCCATGATGTACAGTGTGCTCTAGAGAGTTTTTAAAGGGCTTGGTACAATTGGAAAACTCTCATAAAGATTGCTCGTAACTAATTTATAAAGAATTGAAGTACAAAATCATGGTTGAAAAAAAAATCACTACCAATAATCAAATATTGGACAAGTCAATGATGTTGATAAAAATTGTCTTAATAGACTTCACCAAATCTTGTAAAAAATGTTACGACAGGGAGCCCAGTATTTTTTTTGCTATTCGGCAGGCAGCCCAGTATTTTTTTATTGCTATCACATTGAGCAATTATCACGTTTTGTGAATGATTTAATTTCATCGAGTTTTTTGTGTGGTTTTCTTTATTGTTTGACGTATGTTTTGAATAATTTATTTCGCGAGGCTTAATTGTAAATGTAAAGTAAAATCATTAACAAAAACCTACACTACATCGAAACTACATCAAAAAGAATACAAACGAACTAGTTCAACAAAATTGAAAGACAAAATCGCCGAATTTTATTTGGGTCGACAAGAAAATAAAATTTGTTCATAAATCAGGAATATTCAACGCATCTTTTTTAAAAACATACCGGAAGATATTTGGTTGACTGGTTCTAGATTTGCAGCTGGGGCGACCATCGAAATTTGCTCAACTGATTGAGAAGTTTTTCTTGGAGGAATTTCAGTTCTGCATAAAAGAAAACAAAGCATTTTCTGGACAGTTTTGTGATGATACGAGAAAACAACAACAACAAAAAAAAACTCAAAACGTTGGTAGTGGAATGAAGATTTTCAATTAATTTTCTTCATATGGCAAACGGATCTCGGTAAAGCTAAGGTTAGGTATATAAGTAGTTGTCAAACTCGTAGGAATTAACAAGAAGAAGAAGAAAAGACTCAGTAAAATCGTTTATTACTACGTGAGAAAATCCAGTCACCAGATGTTACTGTGTAGTAAGATGACGAGCCCCAAAGAATAAATTCTACAGCGTAACCGCAAACGCAACCTCAGAAAACAGGGCTTATTCTTAAAAGACTCATAATATATTGTTATAATTGAAACATAACATGTTACCGGACATTTTGATCACAAACTGAGCACAAATATTTTTTAGCGCAAAACTTCAAAATGGAAAATGATAAGGGGAACTCTTCATTACTTATTTCATCACGTTTAGCCGAAGTGTTACAATCTCTAGGAGTAGATAACATAGCTCCATCGTCCTGGGACGTGAATGTCAATGAAGTAGAATGTACTCTTAATATATCATGGAACCGAGAAAATAAAAAACATCGAAACTCGGCAGTGAAATTGTCCTCAGATGAAGCTGGTTATTGCGTTACTGGTAATTCGACAGGCAATAGTTCTAGCGATGGGGAATATAGAAATAGTAAAACACAAACAAAAGAAAAAGATAAAAACGTCCAGGGCAATTCCAATGCATCACAAGAAAGCGAAAGAGATGACATAGAAAATGGCAGTGATGCAAATGTGCGCGTATCGCGAACATCCCATAGCAACAGAAGTCATGGCAACAATCATCTCGTTTACAACGGTCTTAGCAACGCTCGTCTCCATAACAACAAAGCGACGTGTTCCTGTGGTGAACAGTTCATTTTCAAAGAGCGCGCCATCAAGCATATCCTCTTCAGCTGTCCCGTGAGCCTTTGTTTTCGCATCGACCTTGACCTCCGCATACATGACGTCATAGACAAGTGGCAAGACGAGGAGCAAAGGATCTTGGGTAGAAAGTGGTGGCATACGTACAAGACTAGCGGTGTTCCAGATATAATGGGGACATACCCAGTGGCGTCCGTAGATCAGCTAAACGAGATGATCAATAGTTTTATATCTAAAGCTGGAACTAATAAGCTACTTGACCAAAACAACAATAGATTTGTATTGATAAAAGGATTGGAGGAATTACCTTATGAATTGGGACCATTGATAGGCTAGGACTGCAAAGTATTTCTGGGTAAATTCGAAATACATCCTTAAGATACAGCAAATGTTAAAAAATGAGCCACTGACTGGTATCTAAAATTACACTAAAATTGTATTTTAATAATACATTAAATAAATTGTAAATATTATCTACAGAAGCGCTTTGTGCAATAATTCATTGAAAATTCTATGGACAAATTGATAAAATACTATATAATGATAGCAAAATATATTAATGATTTAAAGTTAGTTTTGGCGTCATACTTCTAGTGACGTCATACTGCCCCATGAAGGACCTGCCTTCAGTTTAACGGGTAATACCACTGACAATTTCATCGCGGTCTCCATTTCTTTCTTCATCATGGCGGCGACCCGATGCAAGTCCCTCTCTGATACTTCCAGAATAAGTTCATCGTGAAGTTGCAAAACAACGAATGCGCCTTTGATGGAGGGATGGGAACTAGTTCTCTTCCTAGGGGTCTGGGCGCTAATTCGTGTACTGCGTCTCCGAGGTGTAGCATTTACTTCGACCCTGTCGACGATTTTATGCCGAAGAGTTGTTCGGCTTGCCGGAAACATTTCGCCGAGTCTTTGGTCAATGTTGATCATTGCCATTTTTACCAAGTCAGCCGCTGAACCTTGTACAGTGGTATTTACGGCCTGGCGTTCGGCTTGACTGCGCGCATGTACATTAGTGCTGTTGATGCCCGGTAAGTACCGCCGGCGCTTGGTTACTGTCATAACGTAACCATCTTTTCTGCACGAGTCGACAGTTGTTTTTAGGTATTTCCTAATCCCACTGAAACGTGCTTTAAACTTCTCGATAAACACAGATGCATCGTCCTCGTTCACTTTGAGTTGCTCTCCAAGGGATTTCGCACCTATTCCATATATTATCCCATAACAAATCTGCTTTGCTTGCTGCCGCTGTACGTCAGTCACAGCCGTGGGCTCAACTGCATTTAGTGAGCCTGCGATCATTCTGAACACGTCTCCACCGGCGTTAAGCAATTTGATCAGGCGCTGATCTGACGCCAAGTGAGCTATGAGCCGCAACTCTAACTGAGAATAGTCTGCGGCTAACATAACACCACCTTCGAAAGGTACAAAGGTATTACGCATGCTCACCGCGATGATGTCATTGTTTACTTGTTGAGCTTCCTGTGGTAATGCTCCAGCAAAGTCGATCTCAAAGTCCCGCGGGACGTTTTGTAGGTTTGGTTCAGCGAAGGATACTCGACCCGTTGCGGTGTGTATCTGAGCGGTTGTATAAATACGAGACATGTTAGCTCGTGAATTGTGCATCTTTTCACGTTGAACGGGATAGACGACCTATTAACAGAAAAAATTCAGAGATAAAAAGTATAAATAATACTAAAAAACTCTGGTAAGTTTTCTCCTTAAATTGCCAGTATGTAGGACTTTGACTCTCTTCAGAATTTGATTTTTATAAGAAAAAAGGGTCCTGATTACTTAAGCAAAAAGTAATCGCGATTTTTTCTTAGAAAGGTATTTTACAGAGAATTTATCAATTAATCGAAAAATGGATAGAAATCTATATGATCCCGAGGCCGTTTTGGAGATAAAACTTTTTGAACGGAACCATGTTTTTACATTTTTGAAGAACAAATGACAAAAAATGCAATTTTCTCACAAAAAAAATATTACTCAAAAACTAATAACCATAATAAAGCTATTGACGTCATTTTTACAGGCAATCTCAACCAGACGTTATTTTACACAAATATAGGAAAATAAGTTATATATGTTTTAAAAATTTGTCAAAATGTACAGTTTTGTTTTCGTCTTTGACTTCAAATCGCTTTGAAAAGTGAAACCCTAAACCACTTACCATCGCGTGTAATGTTGAAAAGTAATCAGGATTTTTCAAATCTTGCCAAAATAAAGATTTTTTTACAAAATCTTTCAGAAAAAATGAAGAAAAATAGAGTCCCGCGCAAAAAATGAGGGTTTTGGCTGGTTGAAGTATAATTTTCGAAGGCTCCTTTTGTTATTCTTATGTTGTCTTTTGGCGGGATTTGGCGCGCGCTTGGCTTTCTCAGCGGTAAATTGCTCGCGGGCACACGTTTCAAGCGTCGTTCTAAAGTAGTCGGGACCCTTAAGTTAGTCATACACCGTGAGCAATGAATACCACTGCAAGCCTACCTTAGTAAGTGCACAATTAACTCTTCTCCATTCCAGGATGACACCAGGCAAAGGATGAAAGGCTTTCAGTCTCTCTAGCACTTCTTTATTGGTACTCATTTTCAGGTGTTTGCGCCCTCTAGGGGCGCGGTGCGATGTTCCTAAAGTGCGACGTTTCACTTGACCGGTTTCATCTGGTTTACCATCTACTGGCAGCTTCAGTTCAAAGAACAGCACCTAAACAAGACGATAAAAGTAAGGATTGTTCTATTGTTATTAAAGTGATAACGAAAATAATAGGTCTGATGCTCCTCTTGCCACTAAGAACGATAGGGGAAAAACACAGCTAACTACACAACCAACTGTCCAAAGAACTGGGATCCAAAAGAGTCAAAGTATACTTCGATTAATGTCTAAAAAATTACCAACCAGCAGCGATCCTGTTCAGAATGAACGAATGTAGTGATAAGAACAGAAAAAAAAGCACTAGAAAAAATACAGCTAAGGATGTAATAAACGGTGACTCACAGCAGCAACGTCATCTGGACTGGTCAATGAAAAACTTCGATTAGCCATCTTATAAGCCGTCTCTTCTAAAGTTCCCAGCTTTGCTTGTAGAATGGACTTTAGTCTTTCACACTCTGTCTCAGAGAAACCAATGCCATTCAGTTCCATACGGGCTAGACATCGCATAACTGGCATCTCAACCTGAATGGACAAGAAGTACAGATCACCGATTCACTCATGTGCCTTGGTAAGATCCCTGGTTAATTAACCCTAAAGCCCTGCACCCTAAAACACGTTTACACCGATAATCCTAAACAAACAGAGTTTTAATACCCCTTCCCCGCGGGGTATCAACTCCCATGTAACACGAATGGGCTGCTAGTGTTTTGTGCCTACACAGAGTAGGAAAAAGGTTGCTGGAAAAGAGGATGTGAGGCAATATTTTTACGTAACTTTTTCGATCTTTTGTTTTCTGCAGTTTTAGTAACTTTCATTCGCAAATCACACGTCCTTAATCATAAAGGGTCGATCACTTGCGTGCAGATTTTATTGGTAAAAAACCGTGTTGAACTTTGAAGTTGCCATAGGTGCTATTATTTCATATTCGACATCAAAACACTTTTTTCTAAGTGTATTTTTCTTCTGGACCGTAATACTATCTCATGGGTCAATGCGTGCTGTAACACGTCTTTTGTTTATCATTAGTTAATTTGATTGACAGTCCACAGACGACAAAGTCAGAACTAAGTATAAAAAGACACGACGCGATAAAACGAAAGTTTTTTTGGTGAACCTTATCAAATACTTGGTCCAGTTCAGTTTTCTTGAGTTCATCACCAAGACCTTTCATCAACCAGTACGCAATAACCGCCTCAGTGCAAGACCTCTCTCGACCACTCGCATGACTCTGAGAAGCTAGTCCCAGGCTACCACATCCAAAACCGGCACCGGTTCCTGGAAATTGTGAAAAATAAAAAAAGATTTATTTAATTTATGGTAATGATTTGTGCGAAATCCAGAAGAAACGCACTTGCGAACCAAAACCATACAGTTGTTCAGATTTTCCCTACCAAATTGTGGATTCTTATCATGCTATTCATACCTTCTAATAAGTCTGTTTTGTCACCCATAAACTCTGCTGCAAGATTATGTAGACTTTTCTCTTTAGAAGATGGATTAATCAACCATGCGGCGACTTTAGGGTCTGCGATATCACTGGTCAGCGTTATTCCACAGCTTTGAGCTAAGGCCTAATTGGAACAACAAATACAGCATTTCAATATATAGTACATTCTCTTTATATCGGCCACCATTGAAACGTGACGTCGTCTCCGTAATAGCAACAGTCTCGAATAGTTAGAGATCAGTCCAAAAAATTCAAAGACAGTAATGACGCTACTGTACTCAAAGTTTTGTGTGTTTTTTTTTTTTTTTTTTTTTTTCATACGTTATTTTTGAAGGCGGTATTGTGAGTATAATGGAATGGGATTTCTGGTTTTCAAGGGGCTACTAATCCTTTTTGCATCGAGGTTTTGGTGAACACTGCAACATAAGAAAGAAAAAAAACATGACGCACCTTATAATGAGCCGTGGAATCAAAACAAAACTTCACTCCTTTCCTCTTTCCTTTGCATTCCAGTACTGATTTTACTTCTGCTATTCTCTTCTCCAACGGTAACACAACCATGGCAACAGACTCGTCGGCATCACCTGTGACATCACTACAGTCTTGGAGAGATACATAGTAGGCATCTCGTCCACCCCAACACACAGCAAGCCCAACTACAGCGTCGTCACTTCCTTCGATAGGAATTCCCCTCTGGGAACTTGCTTTCGAAGGTCCTTTATTGAAGCGTCCTCCTATCGTAGGCACGTTACCAAGTATCCTTTCACAGCCTATGGCGATTGAGTACTCTTTCCGTGCTTTCCATTCTTTGATGAAATGGTGGAATAGCAGTTCATTGCCAGTGACATCAGCGATGGTAACACTCGAATAACTACAGAGTGGCGATGCTGGGGTGGGGAGGGGCGGGGAGCTAGTTGTAGACGAATCGTTCTCATCATGGCTTGAATTACTAAGTATTTCAGGTGTGTTGATGATGTGCACTGCTTTACAAGAACCCTTGGCCACGTTAGATGGTGTATCGCAGTTTTTGTCGTAGGACTTTATGGACGTGAAATTCCTCTCACAAACATTGTCTTGTAAATCAGCTTTTTTTAGGATAGATTCACAATGCAAGTCAAGAGAATCTGAACTAAAACAAAGAGCTTCATCTAACAGATAGTCCTTATTGCTTTCCCGAACCTTGGCCGACCTTTCGTCTGCTATTTTACCTCTACAAAAACCCGAGTACACCATATCTGCTCGTTTAGTTTTCTTTTGGGAGTTCATGCTGTTTTGCAAGCAATCGTTTTCGCTACGGACTATTGTACGAAATCCCTCGTTTATCACACATGTTGAATTATTCTCATCACTCTTGTCTTGTGTGCCATTTATTATGTTTTCACTTTCATCACATGGGCTTCCCGACAAAGAGAGGTTTAACGAAAAAGACCCTGATATCTCCAAAAGCCCTTCTGGCTCTTCTTCCCTACCGTGCGCTTGTGGGTTGGGCGATTGTGATGTTGATGCCAGAGCACACGTATTAACAGGGCTGCACGGACCAGACCGATTACCAGACCTGTACTTTCCTCCGCCAAATTGACCTCCAGAATCAAACTCGCCAACAATACCATCATCTTCCATAATTCTTCTGTCGTTGTTTTGTCTATGATTTTGGTTCAATCCTTTGACATTCTTGTCGCAGGTTTTTGCATTTCGTTTGTTCCCGTCAATCTCTGGAAGTAAAATATCGCAGTGCTGAGCCATAAGATCATCGGAGATAGACGATGTCAAGTAAAACTGATTTTGTGGTTCTGCAGGGCTCTCACTTTGTTCTTCTTTATGTAGGTGTTTACTTTGATGAACTTGGCGGTTCTGTTTGGTTTGTTTTTGAAGATGATTTCCATCATTCCGATTACGTTGTTTTTCATCTTGGTTTCTTAATTGTCGTTTCTTTTGTTGCTCCTGTTGCTGTATTTGTGAGCTGCAATGGTCATCTCGGTTATCAACAAGATGATTTTGTTGTTGTTCTTTTGCTGTGTTGGAGTTAACTTCACGTTGATCAGAGGAGTTTGGCTGTTTTCGTTGCGTACTGGTATTCATCTGAGACAGACCGCCACACTGTGCCAAATAGCTGTCACTCATGCTGAATCCTAACGCCTGAGACTCTTCGTAGCATTCTCCACCTTTAGGAGATACAATTTGATAGCGGATTTCATTTGCACTGCTTATGGGTAAAAGGACGGCAGCGCAGGATATGGTTGGATGTGGTTGATAGATGAATAGATAAACAAGCGACTAACATAAATAAACACTGGATGAACCAATTTATGATTGAATACATTAACAAGTAAGCTAACGATTACATGTGAGGACAACCTTACAGATCATAATTTACTAACACAAATTACCTTTTGCGTTGGCATTGTCGTCACCTAGAGGTTCTGAGTACAGTTCTGGTGATATACTAGGTTCAGGTGCCACTTTATCCTCAGAAACATCCATGGTATTATCAAACAAGAGACCAGACGAACAAGACTCATCTTGAGCCGTAAACGACTGCGTCTTGTTTACAAGCGGATCCTCTTTACATCCTGAGCTTTCCACTCTTGGAATCTTCTCAACTGGCGAGACGCTTCGTCGTTTATGTCTGGGAGAGCGTCGTTTTTTCGTTGAGCGCGAAGTAGAGGAGTTATCTGGGTGGGGGTTTCTAGGCGGTGATTGTTCTGTGTTACTATTTAGAGTTGAGGTTACCGAGTTGCTTTGGGAATAAATTTTAGAGGATGTTCTTTTTGTGTTAGTTTGGTCGGTAGTTGTTTCCGAGCTTTGTTGGGGGATGGTTTGAAGTGATGATTTGTTGGTGCAGTTTGTCCGCTCTGAATTGTCTCGATGGGTATTTTTATGTGCGAAGTTTGAGTCGTTTTGTTGGGTGTTTCTATTTCTAGTTGTTTCCGAATTGTTTTGTTGTTTGTTTCTGGGTGATCTTCTTCTCTTGGTAGTTTCTCCTCGGACTGGCGTAGCAACAGGTTTCGTTGCCTGGCAACCGTCGTCTTGATGAAGGTTTCTTGTGGAAGACGTTTCTTGCGTGTGTTGCGTTTTTTCGTTATACTTGTCACTTTCATTTGCACGATGTTTATGAGGTGGTTGTTTGTCAGTGGGCAAGTTTGCACACTCTTTGACAACCCCTTCCCTAGTACTAGAGATTGATGCTTGTGAGGTCTTCTGTGCTTCCGTCACGCTGTTGAGATAACCTGATGAGATGGCGTTACTGTGGCTTGGCAGTTTAGAAGTGCTCACAGTAATGCTATAAGCGTTCCCATTGTCACGCAATGTAGGAGATGTCACAGTACCACTAGTACTGCTACCATTGCCACGCAATGTGGAAGTTGTCACGTTACCACTAATGATAGCGTTACCGTCGTCAGGTAATGCAGAGTTTGGCACGGTGTCACTTGGACCTTTGCTTATGTGTTCATTTGCTCTGTTACTATTATCATTTGGAGATCGTCTTGGACTTCTTCTTAAAGGAGGTGATTTACGATTCCGATACGGTCCCGAAAGCCTTCGTCTATTCGAGTATCTTCGCTTCTTTCCGATTGCTTCTTTACTATGATTACCCAGGGTACTTTGTGGTTGGATTTCCCTAGGACCGATATGAACTCGGGGAGTTTCCGATTGCGGCGCTTGAGTTTCCACGTTCATTTCTGGTACTTTCAGTTCCGGTAGCTTGACTTCCGGTGGTTTCCACTGTATGCCTAGCTGTGCTGCGTCATTTTGAAGATGCTGCTTGGCTTCGTCAACTATCAGAGCAGCAGCTTCTCGTTCGCTTAGACCTTTCTTTCCTGCGACCCAGATCACTCTTGCTTCACTTCTGTGCTTCACTTCGGTATCAGTCTCTCCGAGATGTTTTCGTTCACTGATGAACGGTGCAGCGTTTCTTAGAATCGTCTCAATCACCTCGGGCTTGGCCGACGCAAGCGATGCTATGGTCTGAAATCCAGCGTTGTACAACATACGAGCACGCGCGGCGTTTAAAACTGTTATTCGCACCAGATCACAAAGTTCTCTTTCAACACCAAAAGACAATCTACTCTGAAATTGTGACAACAACAAGTCCAAATTTACCCAGCCGAGTTTCTGACAGAAGACAGTGACCATGCCGGCAAATGTTGACGCTGATGTCTGTAAAGACTGCACCATCCCGCGGGTCGCACCGTACCTGCGCGCCACTTCATTTAGAGGAACCTCGTGGACGAGATCCTGCAATGCTAAAGCAGCGAAGAAACGTCGATGGACTCGTAGTCTTTGTCGTTGTTCTGGCGTCTTTGTTGGTATTCGACCACGTGATGCCAGGGAGAGATAGACTTCTTGTATCCCTACTATGTCAGCGACACGACGCATATTGGAAGGTAGTCGTTCCCAAATGGTTAGGAACTGGTTCCAGTCTAAATTTGGCCATTGCGCTTCCACGTAGATAGGAGTGACCTGGAAATATATATCCCATAATACTTGAAAGTGCATGATTCTATTTCAAGATGATGCATGTGGTAAGATAGTGATGGTGATGATAAATGTGATGATGATGCGGATGATTACGATGTGCATAACAATGGTGTTGGTCACAATGATAACATTGATAGCAATATTGAGAACGATATATATGATACTGAAGACATATCGATCAGTACAGGCCGATTTTTACTAGAAAGATAAAGGCAATTTCGTACTTATGGATATTAACGAACGAAGCGGAGAAGGAAGACGACGCGAGAGAATAAAATCTTCCGTTGTGCTTACTTCGTCGCTTCTTAAACCGCTGGAGTATCCGCTCACTTCACTAGTGAAACTTTAATGAAAGAATAGCAATAATCATAGTAATGATTTTATTTCATTATACCTGATATATAATATGAAGTTCACTCTCCAAAACGAAGCATTTCCTAGCCTTCTGCAGATCACCAAAAACAACTAGAGCTTCATCAGGAGAGAGGGCTGAAGCTACTGTAGCTGCACCCAGCTGAGTTGGAACATATCTTTGTTGTTCAGTTTCACTTGATTCCTGTGGAATAATATCGTGTTTCTGAATTGCCCTAATTCACTATGACGTCATATCAAAGCAATTTTCAAAAATCTGATGTTTAAACGCAGTGAATCATGGTCGTCGTCGGAGGGGAACGAATAAATTAACGCGTAAATTCGCCCGGGATACTTATTTGGCAAATATGCTGAACAATGTTTTTGTTTTTTCAAAACCATTTCAGATTAGGTATTTTAGATTAAACTGTTTCGATGGCAGCATTTTTTTAAATTTTCTATCGAATTTCGCGATTTTATCCTCCACGTAAACAAGAGGTGACGTCATATTGAACTAGGGCAATTATTCTATTCAACAAAATTACAGACAATTGTTACAAAAGAGAATAGGGTCGCTATATTTGTAAACTAGCCTGCCGCTGGACAGTCCTTACAAAGACATCGTATAAACACAGCAAGAAAACGATAACATGCTCAAAGTAATTACATAAGGACAAACGATTTATGAATGGCTGAAATTGAGAAATAACGTAATGGGTGGATGGTAATGGAATGAATGGACGAAAAAAATGTATGAATCAATTTGTGAAGGGGCTACAATACAAACAATGCCAAGGAGGGTAAAAAGGATGAGCAAAACGAACAATAAAAAGGAAATAACGAAGAATAAGCAGGGAATGAATGAAGGGGATAAATAATTTAATTCATTATCTTATGTTATTTGTCCTACTCATTAATTGTTGCTCTTTAATTAATATTTGTACTCACTTCGTTCCCTTGCGTTTTCTCATTGTTCGCTTGTACTCGTATAAACTCATTATCGACGAGAAATCGAATGGTCTCGGAGATCGCACAGTTATTGCCATCAGCATTCAACTCCCGTGACGATGACGCGAAGAACGTACACGCAGCATAACGTTCTACGTCATGCAATCCTGTCACGACACCACTAGCGATGACTTCCAGTAACGCTCGCTTGATCCCACCATTCAGTTCTTTTACTAGAGAAGTGGAGAAAGGAAAATGATATGTGCGTTAATAAGTGTTGCGTAACAGTGCAAAAAGAAAGATGCAAAAAAAAAAAAAAAAAAGGAAATAAAATGAATGAATGAATGAACAGCTAGATAATGGATGGGTGGTTGCGAGATAAGATAGAATGGAAGGAGATTCTTACATAACAAACAGCTTTTGACAGGTTTTAGTTCAGTCTTCATCAGTGTCTCTGCCTTGTGACGCTCAGTCGTCTTACAAACCAGAATACTCTCGCCTAGATCATCGACCCCTTTACGACCTGCACGGCCGGCCATCTGCTTATAGACTAAAGGATCCACCATTTTACCATGGAATGTCGGTGTACGAATGATGACACGACGAGCAGGAAGATTGACACCTGTCAATTATACAAACTGTTAAGATTATAGTCATAACAAAAAGTTGGTAGAGCTTCGGACTACTGTGCGGGAGGTCACGTGTTCAGGCCCTGGCCGGACCAACACTCAGGGTCTTAAAATAATCGAGGAGAGGTTGCTGCCTTTGTTTTCTCTATCTGCAAATGGTAAGATCTTCACGTCCTCTCGGATAACGACGTAAAATCGGAGGTCTACTCTATACTCTAATCCAGTTGTGAACGTTAAAGAACCACTGAGGACGCAGGTACGACCATCCTCAGTGCATGTACTTTGGCCGCTTAACCTTGGGGGCACAACCCACCAACAATCTGAATTGCTAATATCACTCATGTTTGTAAACTGTTCGGCTGCTTCAAGCGCCTTTATCAGCAGTCTGTCAAAAGTCCCCTAACACACTTGTAAATCCAGAGCAAGTCAGATCACGATCTGCGATTCTGGATCAAGTCGACCACATCCATCTATGTAAAATAGACGTCTATTTTGGGTATCAACATCAATTACATTTAGGTCTGAGAGAGACAGCAAACCCGTGAAAGTTATCGCAAGTTCAAACTTGCATTTATGTTTGAACACCTTGATGGTAATGAATAAATATAGGCGTACATTTCTAAACCTCGGACATTGTTGTGGATTTATTTGTTTGTTTAATTTTCACATTCTGGATTAATGTCCCATTGCCGTATATGTTGTACATACCTGAGCATAGCGTGGACGTTGCTATCAGCACTCTTACAGTCCCCTGTCTGAAGGCCCCTTCAATAATGTCCCTCTCATCAACAGTCAGCCCTGCATGGTGATAGGCCACCCCATACGGCAATACCCTTCGTAAAACAGAGTCCACGCCTACAGGAGTACGCTTCAGCTGTTCGTAAACCTCTCGAAGCCCTTCATAATCGAACGCGACCAATTCCGAGGCCTTAACGAAGACTGCTTGATTGTTTTTGTTAGATGATAATGCGACATTTCCAATCGTTGAGAAATGACGCGCAATCGCCTCGGCCTGTTTCTCGCACCAGTTCTTTGTGGGACAAAATATCAAGACAGAGTGTCCCTGGGTAATAGTTTCTTTACAGAGAGGAATGATGTGGTCATCGTCACGGGTTACCATCTTTGCTGGATCAATTTCACGGATTTTTTTCATGCTTTTGTCATAGATTGTTGGTCCTATTTTTACCATCTCTGTCAAGGGGACTGGTCTATGTTCTGTGAAGTATAGGTCCGCAGCTAGCCAGTGGGCAAGCATGTCAAGATTGGGTAAAGTCGCACTCATACAGACCACTTGTATTGCAGACTCAGACTTTGATTTTGTTTCTGAAATCAATTGAATCATCCCATGTAAATTTATCATTATGATAAACATGCAAGTATTCATTGGTCAGGTGGAAAGGTTTCTTTTCACTTATGCGTAAAAGTTACACAAAAGTCACTTAATATGCATAAAAGTTACACAAATTGTTAGATATTTATGATCCAATTTATTGCACATGATTCCCAGCATATGACACATTAACTTTCAGTTGTTTAAACCTCACCTTGATTCACAGTTTCTTCACCCTGCACACTTCCCTCCCCTGTCATAAATCTTATCTTGGTAAGAAAAAGCTCCAGCAGGTAGCCCCGGTGGGTATCGCCAATCATGTGCATTTCATCCACCACTACCACCCCCAGGGTAGATACTTTGTTCTCTTCCATCAGTCTGTTGAGAAGACTGTTTGCTTTCTCTATTGTACATACAGCAATGTCTACTGCAGCAAAACCACCAGCTGGATTATGACTACCCATGAAACCTTCCACACGAATTCCAGCTTCTTGGAATATACGCTAGGAAAGGATAGTAACAGATATAGACACTGACTGATTGACTAGAATGACTGCATGTCGTAAGCAGTACCATACCAATGCCATTATGGGTATGGTATGATAATATTAACATACAGCACTTATCCATACTGTCATATGGTATGGTTCAGGTATAATATGGTATGGTATGGTCCAGGAATAGTATGGTCCAGGAATGGTATGGTTCAGGAATGGTATGGTTCAGGTATGATATGGCATTGTCCAGGAATGGTATGGTTCAGGTATGGTATGGTCCAGGAATAGTATGGTTCATGTATGGTATGGTTCAGGTATGATATGGTATGTATACCTGAAGATAAAACATCTTTTCCCTTGCTACACTAACATATGGCAATATAAACAAAGCCTTTCTCTTGGTTTCTAGAACCCTCTTTAGCATCAGCAGTTCTGCTACCATTGTCTTGCCTGCACTGGTTGGTGCTGAATATACCAGATTACCTGCAGAACAATAATAGTCAAACTAAAAACATCACTTTACAACTACACTTGCCTAGTTGTTTCCCATAATTGTATTTAGTTGTAGTGTGGGGCTTTCGTGTTTGGTCATTGTAACATAATTGAAATTAAGGTTTGAAACACAGCGAGTTGTATAGTTGATGTTTTGGCTATGCAGTAGCAATCTTCATCATGTATTTAGTTGTATATATTGTATCTCAAGTCACTACAATGCTGATATATATTTTTTATCAGTTACTTGGAACAATAAATGTACTGATGAACCAGAGATGGACAGTGTACTCATTTTTACCAAAAGAAGTCAAAACAAGGTTGATGAAAAGTCACTGGAAAATGAACACAAACCTCAAAAAAGTATAAATCTTACCTCCTCTGAGCACATTACCAGTCCTTAAACACTCTGCCTGCCATTCAAACATGTGAGTTATACCCATGTCGTTATATCTCTGTAATACTGATGGTGGTAGACCCCATGATAACAGGTTAAGAACATCACTGCCGCTAGCTGGCTGGACCTCTAGGACACTGCTAGTACTGCTGCTGTGGCTGGTAGCTGTATCATTTGTGTTGTCACTGTCACTACCATTGCTACATGGGTACAGTAATACATAATTATACAAAAATAATCTAAACAATGATGGAATGATGAGTGAGTGTGTTGAACGAAGTAATGTGTGTTGAAGTAACAAAATTGTCATGATCTTTCGCATGGAAGTAGTCCCTAGGACTGTTTAGTGAGACTGACGTTTCAACTGCCTGTGTGGTAGTCATCATCAGAGTCGGTGAGCTTGTGAGTGAGTGAATAAGTGAGTGAAATCAACTTTCTGGGTTAATCTCACACTGAGAATGAAAAACCTCAAGACTGAATCAAAATAATCACCTCAAATTTTCGCTGTTGTCTTCTGTCTTTTCTCCACCATGGTCAAGGGTAAGAATCTCAGAGACCATTGAGGTACATGTCATGTTTACAGGTGAAAACACAGGGATATTACTTGTTGGTGACACTAAAACATGCCCACTGTCTTCTATAGGAGTTGAAATCCTTTCTCTTCCTTGAAGAGGAGTTTTATTGCCTTGATTTACAGGAGTATGTGAATAAGAATGCTGTCCTCCATATACCGGTGTAGATGCAGGGACAGCTGCTCTAACACTAAACTTTTCTTTTCCTTGAAGAGGAGTTTTATTGCCTTGATTTACAGGAGTATGTGAATTAGAATGCTGTCCTCCATATACCGGTGTAGATGCAGGGACAGCTGCTCTAACACTAAACTTTTCTTTTCCTTGAAGAGGAGTTTTACAAGGTGGATTCTTTAGAGAGTGTGAACCAACATATTTAGAGAGACATGATGATGTAAGTGGAGCATTTGTTGCAGTGGATGTTTTGGTACAAGAGTTAGTTTGTCTGGATGTACAAGTGTTTACTGAAGGGATGTTCAGTGTAGAGGCTACTGCAGATGTTTTGATAGAGTGAGGTGTAGTGGTTGAATCACTTTGTACTGCAACAACATTCCCTGATGCTACACTCGCTGTTGTGGTTGGTGCAAATGACGTGGAATTGTAATCATTTTCTTTTATTAGAACGTTTTCAAGAGGCTTAAATGGATGAGTGTCTGATACCTTGTTTGTTTCTGGGGATGATTTTGCAAATTGCGCTGTAGTGTGCAAGTTATTCTGCATTGATATGCTTCCATGTGACTGGTGTGTCATTGTGGTTGTTGTAGGTTTGGTATTCTGTAATGTCGACATAGATGTCACTGTACATGTTGCATGAGTCATTGCTGTTGAATGTGTTGAGCTTGTTGCATTATAGAAATTTTCCATCACTTTCATTTTTGTATTCTTAGATGATTTTTTAGCAAGTGCTGTTGTTTTGTCTAATGCATGCTTATGATGTGTGGATGAGGTGGTAGTGTGTGATGTTTTAGTTGTAAGTGGTATGGTGCTAGTAGTAGTAATAGTGGAGTTTCTTGGACAATTCTTGTGTTGTTTGTCTTTATTGTGTGTAGTTGTGTATGCATCACTTTCCATCAGTCTTTTCTTGTGTGGTATTGGTGTAGTTGAGCCTGGTGTATGGACATGTTCCTGTTCAATTCTGTCCATCTCTGAGAGTGCAGCAGCATCAAAGTCACAGCCAAAGGAAACACCAAGAGAGTTGGATGGAGAAGTGAATTGACTACTGTATGTGTTGACAACATCCTTTGGGAAAAGAAAATGTGATCATAACATATTAACATCACCTATGACCGAATTGAAAGCATTCAAACATGAGGGATGCATAGGTTGTTCAAAGATCGATTAGCACTAATCCTAGATCATGATCAAAACCCTTAAAGTTAACCCTGGATTGGCACTAATCGAGCTTTGAACAACACGCATTCACTATATTACAACATAATTATTTTAAGTTACATTCAGTTCTCAAAACATTAAATACATACTTACATTTTCATTTTCTAACTTTGTTTTATCTTGTAATGACCGGGTTGGGCCTTTGTTTAGTGCTATTTCTCTCTGGAATCCTGTAAAAACTGAAAATACAAGGGAACTTACCATTCAACGGAACATTAAACTTGACTAATAAAAATACTCAATTTTTTTTAACAAAGAACAAAGTTAAAAACACGAAACAAATAAAAAGATAGTAGCGTGCATTAGTAAAACAAGCAATTTTTCACCAACCTCTTGTCGAGTTTTCAAGCTGTAGTTTATCGGTTGTTGTAGATTTCTTAACAGTAGTTGTTTGTTTTGGAGTGTTCAAACTTTTCTTTTGCCTCCATGTCTGTGAAAGCCGCTTCATTACACCAACAAAACTAATTTCCTTGTAGGACTGAGTAAGTCTTAATGTTCGTTTTGTGATATTCTAGTCATAATAAATTGTTTTGAGTGAAGAAAAAAAATATAACAAAGAATTCAGTTTGGACGCCATTTTAGAATTTTGAATAACCCGCCCCGCGCTTGCGCATTCACAAATAGCACAGGAAACCCAAATTTAATTTTATTCGTCTCTTTTTGAATTTCCAAAAAAAAAAATTCTTTTCAATTTTTTCGTATTTGGAATCAAAATTATATTTGTTAGAATGGTATATTGTTTTTGATATTTTTAATTATTGTTATACAATTTTCCCATGATTTAAATGTATAACATTTTTTTATCCTGACTGTAATTTAATTTTTCTTTTGCATAAGTATTTATTCATCAGCAATCATCAAAAATAATTAGTTGATGTCCGAGTTATTTTGAAGAAAATAAAACTATAAAACAAATATACCAACAACAGCTGAAAATTTTCGGGTTGCCTGTGTTATTTCGCAGCAAACATGGCGGATTTCAGTGTTGTTGAGTATCACACCGACAAAGATGGCTACAAATGTGGTTATTGCAAGCAAGAAAACACAAATTACTCTGACGGTATGACGACTGATAACTAGTCTCACTACTGAAATAGTCAAAAGTACCAAAAACATCTTAACTCCATTGCTTAATTTTTAGAAAAAATATGTGACGTTTAAAGTGTATATTTTGTACTTTATATGAGAATCTATCTCGACAAAAAACTTAATGACAAGGCATTTGTTATTTTATTTTGAGTTTACTTTTAAATGACACATAAGTCTAATTGCCATAAATATATATTTCATAAATTTAACTTTAATTACGTCAAATAAAAAAACAAGCACACCTAGCTCAACAGCTGAATTGAATTTGTTGGGTTTCCTGTGCTCTGTATTTTTATAAACATGGCGGATTTTAGCATAGTTGAATCGTTTAAACATAGGGGAGGTAATAGGTGTGGATATTGCGGGAAAGACGACTCTAAGTATTCATGTGGTAAGAGATATAAATATACTACTTATATGCCCTGCTTTTGGATATTAATCGATAATTATTCTGCGTAAAGAACTGAAATATTTATTTGCCTACATAAGCATCAATTTAATTAGATTGTACAAATTCCTGTTTGAGCCTAACTGTTATAATTGATTTGTGTTTAAGGTATGTGGGCACATACTTTGACATGTGAAGATTATCAAGATTTGATTGACAGGGGCTGGAGAAGGTTAGACTGCAGTACAACAATCATTTAATTTGTTCAGTTTTTTTCTTCTCTCTCTCTCACTCAGTTTTGTTGGATACAAATTTATACATTGGATGGCATGGGGAATGCAATTTGTTCCTCTTTCAAATATCGGATGAAAAACACGGATCAATTCCACACTTGAGCAACCATGATCTTCTTTGTATGCTTGTTTTGTTTTGTTGTATTGTATCATTATTTTTTCAACAGTTAATTTACAAATAAATTGTCATACATAATTGTGATGTTTCGTAGGAGTGGAAAGTATTGTTACAAGCCAACAATGAATCGTACCTGTTGTCCTGCCTACACTATCAAGTAAGTACTTTTATTTGAACTATTAAACAAACACATTCATTGATGGTCAGGTCCACAAGTGGCGCAATCATAGCTGCTGACTGTCTCCTTGATTGTTGCTGACTTTACTTAGTTAACGAGTCTTAGCCGAAGACAACTATATATATCCCAATTGTTGCTAATGAGATTTATTTATTCATTTATCATTTCCTAAATCAATAGTGATGTGATTGTTGTTGATATTCAGGTGTGGTGCCCTGGAGTTTAAACCATCAAAATCACAAAAGAAAGTCATTAAACAAGTGAACAAATATCTGACCACAGGGGAAGCAAGTAAGTGGAATTTAAACTATGTTATTGTAGTCCCCATGTTATATGCAGGGATTGACAAAATGTCATTTAATGATAGCCATCTTTATGTACCATGGGTAAACCTTACAGTGAGTGAGGACACTTGAACCAACAATGCTGTCTTTGCTTTATTTGTATTTTTTATTTATTTGTTTTGTTTTTTTTCTGAGCTTTCTCTGCTTCAACACAAAAGTAATATTGAGCTACAATACACTGAGTGATCAAAATAAAACTGACTTCAAAATCAATGATCAAAGTTCTAAATAAATGCAAGTGATAAAAGAGCACTGACAGCGTTTCATCTTGAAGTAATATCACTGTAACCAAATTCTCATGGGTGTTTGATTTTTGGACATTAATAATCAATGTTCATGAAAACTTTTAACCACTTGTCTTTTGCCTAACAATGTCACAGACTATTCCAACTGAAGATGAAGTGTTTTGTCAGACAAGGGAAATTGACTTTTATCTGTACACATTTTGTAGAAAACTCTTTGCATGATGGTGACTTACATACAGCAAGCATGGAAACTGAACAAAGCCATACTGCTGGACCTGCCAATACTCAAGAAGCCAGTGCACCAACCAAACAGTGCAAGAAACAACCTAGTAAGTGAAGACAACTACTGTATCATATGGCTTTATAGTAAAGAACAATAATATTTTTTTCAGAGTCGGTATAACTGTTTTGAAATTACAATAATCAGTCGTGATTGTGGTTTCTTTTTGCATCAGAGCCAGGCCTTGGTGCAGATGCCAGCAAACCTCCATGTCAAAAAGCCAAGTTCCTCAGAATGGAACGCAAACTGCAGAAACTTGCCGCTAGCAGAACAGAACCAACCCCAAAACAAAACAAGCAAAACCATGAAAAATCACTTGAAGAGCTAATATTAGAGTATAAACAATGTGAAACCCCAGCACATAGACTTGAGATGAAAATGGTTCGTGCTGATATGGAATCAGAAGAGTTTAAAAAGACATTTAAAGAATCGCATAGAATTTATCAGAAATACCAAGTGGCTATTCATAAAGATCCACCATATAAAGTGAATGAAAGACAGGTAGAAATAAAGTGTCGCAGTTGTATATATGTCTTATTTATTTAATTATTTACTTGTTATTATTTTTTAACCAAATCATTCATTTAGTAATTGATTTATTCATCCATCCATTCATTCAGTCATCCATACATTTATCCAAGCATCCCTCCATCTATCCATTCATTCATATATTATTCATTCATTAACATATATTCATAAATTCATTTATTTATTCACAACAGTCATTCATTTATTCATCTATCCATTCATTCATTTATTTTATTCATCCATTCATATATTTATTCTTATTAATCATTGGCCAGTTTTAATTTACCCAATCTATGTATTTTATGATATTTGTGCATTCTTTTTAACAAGTTCAATAATTTGTCTTTATTGCAGTTTCAAAGATTTCTGGTTGATTCACCCTTAGAAGTAAGTGGTACATACTTGTCAGTCTATGTCACCATTCCAGTGATCCCCACCCCACCCTCCCCTATCTTCCACTTGTCATGAATGGCAAAGTTGTGTGAGTCCAATGTTTTGTCATTTTAAAACAGCATTTTAAAGGTACAGGAAGCCCATCAATGGGATTTGGATCATTCCATCAACAATACTATTTAGACGGTGGGTAGAATTATTGCTATTTATAATATATCGATAATAATAAACTTGATTAATAAATAAAAATACTTTGCCTATATATATTAATGTGCATGATAAAGTTGATAGATTAATGTGAAATTGTTATAAGATGCTGATAAAGGTGATAATAACAGCTGAAAAAAAAACATCCTTGCCCCCTACTACAGAAGTGTTGGGGGCTCAAGAGGTACTTGTAAATGTATCAATTTCAGAAATTTCCGAGGATATGGAGAACTTGGGAAAAATATCCTCTGTGTCTGTGGTATTTTCTTAATTAATGTTGTCTAGATTTGTGATAGTGAGTATAAATGAGTGTCTTGCTTACTGGTACTCTTGACTGATGTCTGAGGATGAACAGAATTCTAAATATTAGGTACTTGTAATGATCACAAGATGTTCACAATAATTAATGTTTTACTAGGTAAACTGATTGCAGTAGGTGTCCTAGATATCCTACCTCGCTGCCTGTCATCGGTGTATCTATTCTACGATCCTGACTATGGATTTCTGTCACCTGGTGTTTATTCAGCATTGAGAGAGATTTACCTAACACAGCAACTACACAAAGAAACAACCAGTATACAGTCCTACTATATGGGCTTTTATATTCATTCATGCCCTAAGATGAGATATAAAGTAAGCTCACTTTATGAAACTAAATAAACTGCATGTATTTACCTTTATTGGACAAGACTGATTAGTTATAGGAAATTAAATTCTGCAAGATAATCAATGAAACTACCACACATATTCAATGAAAATGGTTTGTTTATTGATTGTGGATTTCATTGATAGCACATAACTAGCATTTAATAATCTAGTCAGAATAAAGTATTAGTAAAATACCAGAAGATTAGAAGAAGGAAAACCTTTTGTTTCTCAAAGTACCTCAGTTGTGCCCATTTAATTATTTGTGAGCTAGACATTGTGACAACATCACTTTTAATCATTTTTAATTCAATTCAATTGATGTTTATACATATTTAGTGTATTTGCTATTGGTTTCCAGGGCAACTATTACCCATCATACCTTGTCTGCCCAGAAACATATAATTGGGTGCCAATCAAGGACTGTGTACCAAAACTGGATGCTAACAAGTATTCTAGATTAGACGATAATGGATCGGGTGAGGATTTCACAACACAAAGCACTGTATCAATCTGAATTTTATTTGTCTCAAAAAAATCATTCGCAGACATACTCTCTTTTTTCTAATTGGTTTTTATGCTTTTGAATCATCATAAATTTTATTTTCATTCAGTCCTTCCATTCATTCACTTATTGATCAATCCCATTTATTTCTTGAATCTGCTTTTTCTATCATACCTATTCCATTCTTTTAGTAGCCACATACTTGTCTTTCAGACTGTGATTATAATTTGTTGTCTGTATCTAATGTCCTGATACCTATCTTTTATATCGTTAATAGTTCCGCCAAGTACAAATATCAATACCGTCATGATTCTCCACAAGCGACAAGCCATGCCCTACCTGGTAAACATATTATTATTGATTGATGTGTGCTTTATATCACTTAAACTATTATGAAGATGTACATTGTTCAGGGCTGAATCAAGGGAGGAGTTGGATGACTTTTCAATTGGGTGACTCTATCAGAACATCTCTTGGTTTTGCATGACATGATAAAGTAATAATATTATATTTGTAAATGTTTTGTGAGTGGGGACCCTACAAATTTGTACCATAGAAAAGTCATGAAAATCTATACACAATTGTACCATGACCGTTTAGGAACGGAGGATCACTCCATAATCAAACCTAACCCTAGCCGTGTTGAAAATTCTGGTTCTGCCTTTGAGTGTTATATCCAAAGTAGTCTCTCATCTTGAACAAAAATAATGTCACAATGTATGTTAATAGTAAAAAAAAAAAAAATAAAAGCACAAAATATCCTTTCCTCATATCAACGATGGTAGCATTATTCTGTATTCCAAGTCGTTCCCATTTAATCGCCTGTTCTCTGTTTTTCAGATATATGTGACTCTCAAGAACCGTGAAGAGTGTCCTGACAGTGATAGCTGTGATAGTGATAGTAGTGATGAACCAGACAGTGGTGGCAATACCACGCAGGATACTCAAATCATACAGGAATATGCTGACTTGGTTGGACCCAATGTAGTGAAAAGAATGCTTCTATTTAGGTCATGACCAAGTTGTTTTAGAGTGAAAGGGATGAATAAGTATATGATTGATTGGAAGACAAGTTGCACCACAACATAATAAAAGACACACAAATTATACAATACACATATAAATGTACAAAGTGGGAATTAGATTCCCCTTGGATTTATTGTAAGATGCACAACTTAGTTTTATACAATTTAAATATGTCACAACAATACAAAGAATATGGTTTACCGGTAGTTAGAGTGAATTATTTGTATTTTAAATAAAATTGAGCTGAATAGCCACTATTAGCTGCAAATTGCCCTGGAAGGATTGATGGCTGAGTGATAGATCAGTCTGCAAACTAAACCAGTCACCATCACTAAATAAATTTTATTATTATTATTGATATTATTAAGGAGCTCTCATAGATTGATGAAACACTCATTGTTATTCACAATAAATACAATAATTATTATCTATAATAACTCTCATGATATAAAGTAATTAGTGTGCACAAATGCCATATTTATTTAATTTTTAATTACAACTGGGTTTGAATCATTCATTCTCAAAGCATGATTGATTATTTATACTGTTTTTATGTTAGGCACACTTCTATTTAGTCCATAACAATACTTCCTGACTTCCTCTTCGTGCTGGTGGCTTACATCTACATAATCACAGTTATCTTTCACCTTACCCATCCAGTCCTTCACCTTTGGCCAAGGATTAAAATCAAATGACAAAAGTTCTAGTTGTGACAGAATCAAAACTACCCAACTATCGGCAAAGGTTTCCCGGTCTCCAAACAGAAATCTGGATTTGTTTAGATAATTGTTTTCTAGTGTGTTGAGGTGAAATATGACTTCTGTTTTGCCAAAGGTTATCAACGACATGTTAGATGTGTCTCCTATTAAGCTGTCTTCTTGGTTTTGTAATGATGGGTTTACATAGTTATGGCAGATGTCTCTGAAATGAAAATTCTTGAATTAAGAGTAGTTTTTTCAAATCACTACAATACACAATTCAGTGTTAAACACATATTAACTGATTTCATGTATAAAGTATAGAGCCCGAATAATTCCAGTAGGATTTCAGGAAGATGAGGGATTATCAACTATTATGAGCAGGCTCAAGGTTTTGAGATTTTGATGAGCACGATTCAGGTTTTATGGTGGTTTTATAACTGTATAAGGAATAATATACATAATGCACATTGTGGATTAGAATAGGGATACTTCATGTTTATAAACAAACAAATTGTTATGCCAATGTGCCAACCAGAACTACAATAAGCTCTATTGAAATAACGGCCAATCACTGTCTGGTTGACACATGAATAACAAAGGCTTACGTCAGCTGAAGTATCGCTATACATTCAATCATATTTGACTAGCTGGTAACTCAGAAATACAATGCTAGTATTAAAATGACTAATAATAATTTTGGCAGAATCAGGATTTTGTTGAAAAATAGAGTGGGTGCTGACAGCTGGCCGAAATGAGTGATGAGGGATGGCAAGATTTCTACAATATGATCTACCTTTTTAATGCACCAGACGCCCAGCATACTATTGAAGTCACTTTGGCTCTCATCTCTGGCGTGTGACCAAAACCAGCAAAGTTGGCATGATTCTCAGCCAAATACAGCACTATAGCAAGACTAAATAAATGAACTATCAAATGGGGATTGTGTATGTTAAATATAAACACATAAATGAACTAATAAATAAACAACAATGAAATCAAATGTGAACAGATTGAAAAACATAATTTCAAGAAGAACAAAGTGGATCTAATACTTCAAAATGAAATATTTAAATCATTATAAAGTTTTATAAAGGGTTGGTATGAAAGGATGCATACAATATGGCTCAATAAACAATGAAAAAGTAAGGGTGGTCCCACAGTGCTTATTGCTAAGCCTCATGGGAGTCTTGCTTTGATGCCTTCGAAGTAGACAAATGATTTAAGAAATATTAGTAATTCTACCTTCCAGTGATAGGGTGCTGATCATCTAATATCATAGGTACAGCACTCATGGGACTCATGTTGCTAAATCCTACTGGTCTGGCTTCACTGATATCAACCATTGTGAATGGTATTTTACTCTAATTAGAAAAAAAAAATCATTTCTACCTTAACCTAGCTGCTGGTGATAACAATGATGGTGGTAATTAACTTATGTATTGTTTTAAGCAATGCTGGTAATGAAACAATAGCGAAATAAAAATGAGCAATGATGTTAAGTGATTATGATAGTGATGACAATGATGATGATGGTGATGATATTAAATAATGATGATCATAATGATATATGATGACAACAGTAATCGATCATTGTACATGCAGTGTACATTGGAGCATAATCATATATTATATCATATATTATATTCATGCAAACATGGTAATGGCTTTTATCATTTTTTACGCATATATTTCATTTTTTCCTTATCAATATCGCAGTGTTTAAATAATTTTCTTCTAAATTGCTGATAACATTGGTTTTAATTAAGATTTCTTTATTTTTGTTTGAAATAGAATAAAACGCTGTTTGTCTAACTTACTTAACAATTTATAAACAATGCATAATTAGAATAAATTTGGATTCCTCTGTTTCCATGTAAACACAAATCTGTAACTTAAAATAAACAAACTTTGAAAATGCTCATTTTAAGCATATTTTGTGCATGGAAACTACCCAAAATTTACCAAAATTAAAACTAAAGATTACATTTTAAATAAATGTACTTACTTTTAACAAGTAAAGCCACACAATCCGGCAAGAAACACAATTTTTCCGAAAGAAAAATGTCAATGACGGCGCCATCTTTTTCCTCTTCCTTCGTGACCAGATCTCTCTCCATACCCAAGGATCAAAGCATGGAACGCCTGACAATCTTCTTTCTCTCGGTTTTTCACAATTTTGTTCAGCCATTTTCGTGGCTTTTTAAATAAGACAGAATTCCATTCGTTGTATTTTCATGGGTTGTATTGTACAAGAAGAAGGAATAGTTAGATTTTTCCTGTTAATTAGTTTATTGTTGGAAAGTTTGTTCACAAATCATTAGCACCGACTGAGCGCAGCAAAATACGCGCACTGATGATGACATACAATTGTTGTAAGTGGCACTAAACGTTAGAGTGAAAACAGGTTCTCTTAGTTGGTATCTTATACATTTTGTCTTAGTGGTCACAGTAATTGCGCTTGTGGTAAAATCACCTCTAGCTTATTTTCTTAATCGCCCTGGTCTAGCTATTACACCTAACAACGCTGCGCGAAGAGTCTACGAATAGAACTGTTTTTCTTTTCTTTTCTTTTCTTTTCTTTTCTTTTCTTTTCTTTTCTTTTCTTTTCTTTTCTTTTCTTTTCTTTTCTTTTCTTTTCTTTTCTTTTCTTTTCCAACTGAACTATCTTTTTTCTGTGGGTTTGCCTCCACCACTTTTCTAGTGGTTCATGTATCCCTTATATGAAACTTATATATATAACTTATATATATGTTTTGTTTGCTTTCTTGTCGTCCTGATATATTTCTGGGCCCGATTGTACGAAGATTGCATGGATAAAGTATCCACTGGATAAAAGTTACCCGGTGCATAGGGTTTCTATAGAAATCATCCGCGGTTAGTACCATATGTTACCATTACGCCAAATCTACGGGAAGCACAAAATTTACTCAACTACAAGACATACAATAAACTCATTAAAAAAGCAGTGTTGTAGTAAATTTTGTGACTTAACTCCATGCATTTTGCGTAATGGTAACATATGGCACTAATTGGCGTAACCGCAGGATAGGGATTTATCCATACAGTGTTATGTTCGTAAAACCAACCCCTTGTGGCAGTTTAGAGCCGTCACCGTCCAAGGAACATCTATGTTGCGTGACGAAGTCTATGTTATCAGTTCTCAGCAAAGACATCATCCACTCCCAAGTCATCGTGGGATTGAATCCTCAAATACCTACATCTTTGCATGTCGTCATGGGGACCATCACCTGGCAACGGTTCGCATTTCAAGTTGGCCAAGCTAAGTCGCGGGATAAGTGTTGGTAGTGAGTTTGATCGTTTAGTGTTCGAGCTCATCTCGGGTAGTTTCGGAACATTGTTGTTTAGATCTGGAGCTTCTTTGGAGTTATCTGGCTTATCTTCGTTTAATTCTTCTTGCTTTTCTCCTTCAATTGCTTTCAAACTTTCATGGAATTTTTTGATTCTTTGGTCTAAGTTGTTCCTGTTTTCATCTATGGGTCTTAGCGGCTCACAGCCAGCACTAAAACGCCTTTTCGATCTGTTACCTTGCAGTGACATCTCGACACTTTGACTCACAGGATTCAAAGATGACCTTCTTAAAATTCTTGGACTGACTGCCCCCTTAATACCAACCCGAGAGAATTCTTTTGTCAGTTGATCAAGTCGTTCAGTGGAGTTGGATTGAGAGGCGCACATGGGATGCACAGATGACCTCCTTAAAATTCTAGGGCTCACTGCCCCCTTAATTGATCGTGACACTCCTAAATAGTCGTCAGCTCTTGCTTGTGCGACTTGTGCGTATGCTTGATCAAGTCGATCGTCTGACTTTGATTTACTTAAACTGTTAGTCGTTGTCAGGCGAGAGGTTTCTTGGAGTAGCGTAGCAGTTGATGAAGAGATAACTTCGCTATGTCTTCGCCTTGTAACACGAGGACTCACTCGCGGGCTTATGAGGGGAGAAACAGGCAGAGAGCGAGGCGACAATGGGGGACTTAAAAGGTCTGAACGCTCTCGCTGCGCAGCAAATAAAGGCATACTCAAAGCACTCTTCATTCTTGAATGTAGCTTTACCATATGTCGGTGTTGTTGACTTTCAATATTCTTTAACTCTATGCTCAACTTCTTTGCTTCTCGCTCATTAGCGACAGTAGCGTTACCGTAAATCATCTCTCGACTTTTCTTGTTGGTTTGGATGAGTGGATTCATCTTGAAAAGCCGTGCAGCCTTCTTCAGTGTAGCTTCGTTACTTTCGCTTGTACTATTCCAGGCAGAATAACTATTTAATGTCTCGACTGAAGAATGTTCTATGTACAAAAATGTTTGCTTATTTACTTATCTTCATTAGCGGCCAGTCTTGGTTGAATGTTCGCATGACAAGTAAAAGGATTAGGTCTGTTGTTTCTGGTGTATTTTCTGTAAAACTTATGTTTGTCTTGAGACCAGTGACAAACACTTTAGTTTGAGTCATCCATTATAAAGTGCTTCTATTCGACAGCCTTTCTACAAACAATAACCAGACCAGGTTAAATTAGGAAGGTATGCAATGTGATTATAGTCGACTCACTTGACATGCCTCTTCAGTGATACTTTCGTGATGTTAATAAATAACTATAGCTTATGCTGTCTCATATAGCATCTCGAGACTACTTGTCATTGAATCAAGTTTTCAGTATCTTTCAGTATTAGTGATTTGTAAATAAAGACCATGTCCACTAAAAACTCAATAGCTAGTAACTAGTTCAAAAACCACTCTCCTGTGTGGTGCGTGTTCCACAATCTACAGCATGTTTACATGTGTTTATTCTCTTCATTATCACGCTTTATTTATAGTGTCCTAAAGCTCACCTTTATTCTTAATTTAACTCTTTTGATCATAAAACGTTTTAGCTGCGAGCTAGGCAACCATGCACACACACAACTAAGCAAAATTTTAGTTTCGGGGAGTAAAAAAGCTTTACAAAAAGCCGGACCATGCACTGTTCGATAACATGAGGACTGGACGTCAAATCCCTCAAGCACTTTGGCCGGACTCACGATGCAAGGATGGTAACCGACCCTGGGCTAGACAAAAATATCTTAAATAAGAGGAACACAGACAAGAATGTTTCACACTAAAAACTTTATTTTTTATCGGAGATAAATACATTTATCAGCGATACGTGTGTACGTAGACTATGTTATATGCTGTGAATCACACGTATGATATAATATACATTAGAAAATATTTACAAGAGTGCATTTAAACAATTTTGTGCACCAAATTCTGCATGAAAAATTAAATTCCATAGAGAACGAGCGGAGATCTGAGTGGGTAACTTGTATCAGGTGCCGGCTATATGGTATGTAAAATGATGCCCTGCATAACTATAAACTCTAAATTAGCTATGAAATATTTGGCACTGTTCTGAGTTTGGCAGATTTATTCTTTGCCCCTAATATCAATCTATGAATACTGACTCCAAAAATCAGCCTAGGAATATACATTACCGTAATTGTAAAAAATAAAATAAAAACCTTCATCAAAATTGAAAAACTTAAAAACTACTACTGTAAAATCAATAAATTTGGAAAAGTTCTGTGAAGAATCTCTTCGTAGGGAAATCTATTAAAACGAACCTTGACCTACACTTTTATTCCGCATAAAAATACATTATCTGTTACCGTATATAGTCATTTGTGCAGAAAACTGGTATGTGTCTATCGTAATATATAGTTTCAAACCATACTGCATGAGTTGGTTGCACAAATACCTATACAGTGGGTTAATTCTATAAAATTCCAAGTTTTATCCGGTTGATAACATTACTCGGGCTTCCTGTCCCTGAGTCAGTTGTAGTAAGCCTGGATAGCGCTATCCACTGGATAGATCACTACACAGCGGTTGATAACATTACTCGGGCTTCCTGTCCCTGAGTCAGTTGTAGTAAGCCTGGATAGCGCTATCCACTGGATAGATCACTACACAGCGGTTGATAACATTACTCGGGCTTCCTGTCCCTGAGTCAGCTGTACGAAGGCTGGATAGCGCTATCCACTGGATGGATCACTACACAGCGGTGGATAACATTACTCGGGCTTCCTGTCCCTGAGTCAGTTGTACGAAGGCTGGATAGCGCTATCCACTGGATAGATCACTACACAGCGGTTAAATTCTAAAGAAAATCTATGCATCAGATAATCTTTTAACCAGGATTTGTCCAGTCGGTCCTTGGTTGTCATGAAGGCACCCCTTTGCCTGTTTCCATGAAAACACCATGGCACTAACACACTTCTTGGTCTCGTGTCGCAGGATGTCATGACAGCATCACAAATGATAAGCGTTTCCATGGCAATGCTGTGTTACACGCCTACTTTTTAGTTGTAGCACATGACAACATTGTCGAACTTGACAAAAATCCCCCGATTTGGTTTACTGAAAAGTAAAAAAAAAACATGATATAATGTTACTGTACTAAGGCGCTAGGAGATAGGGCTCAGTTAAGTTAGTGGTATTTTGCGCAAACACGAGCTGGCATAGTTCGTAGAAGGAGATCTCTCCTAATTATGATACAACATGAATGTCCCGAGTTCGATTCCCAGTGACTCCACATCCTTGTTTCGACTTTGTTCTTCTGTTCAGTGTAGTAAAAGAGAACATTGACAATAAGGAGAACCAGAAAACTGAGATTGAATTATTGCACGAGTTCAATTATTTTTACTTGAGTTTACACTGTGACGTACAAGATATCTTACCATCTAAAAAACTGTCTACCTGCAAACGAACCATCATGCTTACCCTCTGAAAAATACAATAGATTACAAAACTGTCAGAGTATTATGCAGAGTCGACATCCGTGAGAACCGCAAGATATTAGATAACTTCACGCTATTGCAGTGGGCTGACATGAAATTATGAATACCAAGTACGTGAAAGTAAGAACAAAGCATGGAGAGCGGCCGTATGTCATGCAGATAGCTTGTCACCCATAATCTGAGCCCATCATTGTAAACGTTTGCTGGCTAAGTTAAAGTCATTTATGGCATGGCAATATCATTATTATATCAGAAATAAATCACTTACCAGGATAATCTAACTCAACACCAACGAACGAACCCGAACGGTTCGGTAACGACCCAACGTAACGTACCACTCCACGTCCCACGTTTCCACAAGTCCGCATCACTACGACACGTTTTCCAAGTCGAATTTCACCCGACGAAACCGGGAGGAATGGCTTGGAGTGGTCTCTAGTCTTAGCGACGTTGGTAGTCGTTGTATAAGGCGTGGTTCCATAAGAGGAGTCCGAGTTGGAGGATGAGTTGAGACTGGATCTAGTGTAGTCGTATGGTGTCGTGGATGTGTAGTCTTGGTGTAGTGGCGCCGTGTATGTTGATGATTTAAGATGGTGTTTGTAGTTGTCTCTTGCGTACTCGCTTACTGGTCTGGAACCTGATCAAATGATATAGGTTAGATTTCAGATGTAGAAGATGGGGTGACATTTGCTGGTAATGTTTAAGGGATTTTGGCTTCATTAACCCAAATCAAGCATGGCGTGTTCCAGAGTGCTGATCTCCATTGCATACGTCACATGAGTAACACAACTAAGATTCACTGGACCAATGGGATGAATTGGATACATGAATGAACAAGTAAATGGGAGACCACTTACCATCATAAGCATGGGGCCGAACTTTGCGCCCCGATCCAGTGCCTCTCAGCTCCACCTCGTCGTCACGTGACCTGTATGAGGTCGAGACTGCACACGCCAAGATTGGCACATCAACATCATCGCTGCATTCATAGTACCTGAATTCACTAACACTCTTCTCTGCTTTAGTCTTTTCCAATTCCATTTTAGCATCGTAGTATTTTGATTTCAAGTTTCTGTTTTCTGTCTCAAGTCTATTAACTTTGTCTCGTAGTGTTTGATTCATTGTTTCTATTTTTGGAATGGTGTCTTCTGTCAGAGATCGCATTGGTGAGCCATATGTTTTACATCGAATCTCTGACGATCGCTACGTGCAAAGATCAATATACAAACAATTAAAATTAAAATCTATTAAATGAATACGAGTGAAAAAGATAGATGAACGAATGAATGGACGAGAGGAAGGAAACAAAAAAATAATTGACGACGGAAGCGCGGAAAGACGAAAGGAGGAAAGCACGGGTAAAGGAAGATGGCGGACTGTAGGAAGTAGTAAATGACGAAAAAACGAAAAACACGGAAGTAATAAATTGATTAGTCGATAAATTAATGAATAAAAGTTTGGAAACCGCACTAACAAACTCATGTGGAGCTCGTATCGTGAATTCAGAATTCAGAAGCTAACATCAAGTCATGTGCTCGGCATGTTCAGCAATGACACTAAGAACTGCTGCGAAGAAGAATAAATCATTGCAGATATCCTCACCTCAGCAAGTAGATCGGAATTAACTTTATTCAAGTCTTCATAAGTGAGCTTATTGATTGTTTTAAGACTTAGAAGGTCTGAACTCTCTTGCTGCGCAGCAAATAAAGGCATACTCAAAGCACTCTCCATTCTTGAATGTTGTTGACTTTCAATATTATTCTTCAACTCTATGCTCAACGTCTTTGCTTCTCGCTCATTAGCGACAGCAGCGTTACCGTAAATCATCTCTCGACTTTTCTTGTTGGTTTGGATGAGTGGATTCATCTTGAAAAGCCGTGCAGCCTTCTTCGGTGTATAGCTTCGTTACTTTCGCTTGTACTATTCCAGGCAGAATAACTGTTTAATGTCTCGACTGAAGAATGTTCTATGTACAAAAATGTTTGCTTATTTACTTATCTTCATTAGCGGCCAGTCTTGGTTGAATGTTCGCATTACAAGTTAAAGGATTAGGTCTGTTGTTTCTGGTGTATTTTCTGTAAAACTTAGTTACATGTTTGTCTTGAGACCAGTGACAATCACTTTAGTTTGAGTCGTCCATTGTACTGAGTGCTTGTATTCGACAGCCTTTCTACAAACAAGTAGACACATATTTGCGTGAACTCGGGCTTTTCTTTGACCTTTGTAATTTATCTAATTGTTTCGATGTTTTTAAGCACTAAAAAAATGCCTTGTCAGATGATTAAATTGCACTTTTTACTGGGCTACCTGTACCACAGGTACCCAGTCTAAAGTTGGGTTTGTTTTTTTTGTTTTTTTTTTTTCTGTCGCCTCGCGAAATGGCCAAAGTTGCGCAATCGACCACGTGTATTGACCAATCAGATGTATTAGAGATATATGAAGCAACCTGGTGTTAAAATGAGCCGCCATTATGAACTGCTCGTTAAAGCAGAAAAACAGCCACGAAAAAGAAAGTACACTCTTAAAGCAGAAATCTTAAATTGAGCAAAAGTTTCTTATTTCTAGATCCTGAGACAAGATCGCAGATCTTAAATTAAGCAAAAACCCATTGTTTTACTTAATTTAAGATCTGCTGTCTTGTCTCAGGATCTAGAAATAAGAAACTTTTGCTCAATTTAAGATTTCTGCTTTAAGAGTGGTAACAAGACTTATATCGTTAGCTACAACTTCTTTTCGTGAGGAAGACGTAACAGCTGCAAAAAAACAAAGAGATTGCTAAGTTTTTTCATTGAAAATCACATGTAGGATATTCGTGAAAATCAGCCGTTCCGATCAAAGACGTACTTAGAGAATTGACCGAATGACATGACAGCGAAAACTATCAACTTTTGGTGTACAAATCAACAAAACAGTTGCTTCATATTCAGCTTGGTTGAAACTTGATGAGTTTTTCCGGATAATGTCATCGAACATTTTGCTGTTTGTGATGTTTTGAACAAGTTTGGTGTGACGTACCGCCTGCACTCAAGATTGTTTACTTCGGAACTGCCAAGCTACATTTGTGGTTAAAATACCATTCCAGACTGTTTGTTCTCCTCTTGATTATTTTAAATGCACAAAAGATATGGTTAGAAGGAAGAAAGTAATATTTGTGTGATTGTTTATGTATTTATAATTTCAAAAGCCAAGTTTCAAAGACACAATTACAGGACAATAGCGCCGGCCGGACGATCGTGTTTACCCAGTTGACAACGATAAAGCTAAATAATGGAATTATTTAAAGAAGAAGGTTAAAATTACTCACAAACTTTAATGGAAGATTCTACAATTATTTGTAAGTAAACTATTAAATTTTGTTCTCACTAAGTAGTTGAAATTGTTTGTAAATTCCGTGTTTGTAGAAATTATTGCAAAATAAATTGAGTTGTAATTGAACCTTGTTTTTTTGTGCTGATCTTCGTACGTTATATTGCCTTTTGTACAAAATAACCTAATATAATGGGGATGGTATAATGTATATAGTAATTTTCCAGAATTTCTGTAATAAATTACGAATTTTTTGGTGCTCGAGAGGGCCAAATTGACAAAGTGAAACAAAGCCCACTCATGGAAATGGATGCTTTTGAAAGTGATTTTAATTTTGATATTGTAAGAATCTTTAAACGTTTTGCTAAAGTTTGTTATTGTTATTGTTATTCAAATAGTGCAATATTACATATCTAATACAATATGACACTTCACTAGTGATGTGGAAACAAATGTTGGTTTTTGCATCTTGCTTATAAGCGTTATACTATCAAAATTTAAAATGTCAGTAAAGGTGTCCCATATCTTCAGTGCTCGTCTATACAGGTTTTCAAATGTTTCTATAATGACTGTTTTAGGGTTTACTTGGTCATAATGTTGAAAATACTCATTTTTGAAACCATGATCGAAGTTTTGGTATAAGGAGCATGTCAGAAATTAGCAGGGGGGGTGTCTCAAAAAATTAAGACCCTTACTATGTTTCCAGCCCCTCCCCCCTTGCTAATTTCTGACTGAGTCCCTAATTTATATGCTGTATTGTAAAATGTATCATAATTTTTGAGAAAGACATTACACTTGTAACAAAGATGTTATATCTGGCCTATACCAACTGACTACCCCAGATAACCACTGACTACACCAGGTAGCCCAGTAATCCTGGATTCCAGGGTCTAGTTCATAATAAAGAAATCTTCCCTTAAAAATGTGTTCATGTATGAAATGACTGTAACGATACTGAGTTTTCAGTATGCAATATCAGCTTTCACCCATTGTTATGATATCGTTTAGTTTGTCTTTTCTTTGACGGGCATATCTTTGTCACTGTTACTATCTACCGCTTTTTCCTGCTTTTGGGATTCCTGTGCGACAACAAAAGCTTGACTAAGGGGTAGTGGGACAATTCGAAAAAGAAAACAATCGCTCGATTCGCTCGTACAAGGCAGAGTAGACTGAATTTTGACGAAAAATATACCAATTTTACAGCTTATTTTGAAAATATTATGAATCAAGTAGTACTCTGATTTTGAAAATAAGGTAATTGGAATGGTTTTTCATGGATAAGAAAGTTACATGGAAGCAAAACCGAAGAAAATCTTAACTTAATCGATGGAGAACAAGGTCAAATACACGCGGTAGGTTTGTTGTTCTATTCAGAACTTTATATTTTCACTTTTACTGCAAGAAATAACAGTTAAAAAAAAAACAATCTTTCCTAGATCTAAAGAATGTGGTTTTCAAATAGTATTATGAGATATCCATTGATTTCAACTTGACTTGAGAAACATGCCCGCTCACTTTGAGCAAAAACATTATTTCTAAGCAAAATATATTCAATTCACTACACAAACTTCACTGATACAAAAGGCTGACAATTAAAAAAATTGACGAAAGCTCACAACATCGTAATATTTGAGTCTGCTCGACTGAAGTTTTCCAACAAAATCATGTACGAAGCAAGACTGTCGCAAAAGTTGTGCTTCATTCACATCATTTATTTCAAATTTGCCAAATCATAACCCATAACTCGACATTTTTCTTTGTCTTTTCAGTTATCGCCAATCCAAAATACAGTGAGCAATGAGTAAATATTGTGGAAGTTTTGTGAAGCGTTTACCACGGTGAAGTCTCTCGATCACATTACGACATGTTTATAAATAATGTAATAAATATAATTCAATTAAAAAAATGTTATTGTAAATATTTAAAAAAAGTTGAAATAAATTAAAAATAAATTATTTTGAGACGTTCAACTTTATTTTTAATAAAAGAACTAGTATATCTACGATCGCCGACTTCAAGACGATGAGAAATGTGTCAGGGGTGGTGTGGGGAGATTTGTCAAAAAATCTGCATTTTGTGACTGAAGACAGCGACGACAAACGCAGCCGAATTTAATACTCGGGCCCTCCTTTGGAAGGCCGAGTAATAACCAGACCAGGTGAAATTAGAAACTGGTATGCAATGTGATGATAGTCGACTCACTTGAAATGCCTCTTCAGTGATATACAAGGCTTTCGTGATGTTAATAAATAACTATAGCTTTTGCTGTCTCATAAAGCATCTCGAGACTACTTGTCCTTGAATCAAATGTTTTCAGTATCTTTCAGTATTAGTGATTTGTAAATAAAGACCATGTCCACTAGAAACTCAATAGCTAGATACTAGTTCTTCAAAAAGCACTCTCCTGTGTGGTTGCGTGTTCCACAATCTACAGTATGTTGATTCTCATCATTATCACGCTTTATTTGTGTCCAACAGCTCACCTTTATTCTTAATTTAACTCTTTTGATCATAAAAAGTTTGAGCTGCGAGCTAGGCAACCATGCATACACACAACTAAGCACAATTTTAGTTTCGGGGAGTAAAAAAGCTTTACAAAAAGCCGGACCATGCACTGTTCGATAACATGAGGACTGGACGTCAAATCCCTTATGCACTTTGGCCGGACTCAAGATGCAAGGATGGTAACCGACCATGAGCTAGACAAAAGTATCTAAAATAAGAGGAACACAGACAAGAATGTTTCACACTAAAAAGTTTATTTTTTTATTGGGGATAAATACATTTATCAACGATATGTGTGTACGTAGACTATGTTATATGCTGTAAATCACACGTATGATATAATATACATTAGAAAATATTTACAAGAGTGCATTTAAACAATTCTGTGCACCAAATTCTGCATGAAAAATCAAATTCCATAGAGAACGAGCGGAGATCTGAGTGGGTAACTTGTATCAGGTGCCGGCTATATGGTATGTAAAATGATGCCCTGCATAACTATAAACTCTAAATTAGCTATGAAATATTTGGCACTGTTCTGAGTTTGGCAGATTTATTCTTTGCCCCTAATATCAATCTATGAATACTGACTCCAAAAATCAGCCTAGCAATATACATTACCGTAATTGTAAAAAATAAAATAAAAACCTTCATTAAAATTGAAAAACTTAAAAACTACCAATGTAAAATCAATAAATTTGGAAAAGTTCTGTGAAGAATCTCTTCGTAGGGAAATCTATTAAAACGAACCTTGACCTACACTTTTATTCCGCATAAAAATACATTGTCTGTTACCGTATATAGTCATTTGTGACTGCTATGTGTCTATCGTAATATATAGTTTCAAACCATACTGTATGAGTTGGTTGTACAAATACCTATACAGTGGATCAATTCTATAAAATTCCAAGTTTTATCCGGTGGATAACATTACTCGGGCTTCGTGCTTCCTGTCCCTGAGTCCAGTTGTACTAAGCCTGGATAGCGCTATCCACTGGATAGATCTCTGCACAGCGGTTAAATTCTATAGGAAAATCTATGCATAAGATAATCCTTTAACCAGGAATTGTCCAGTCGGCCCTTGGTTGTCATGAAGGCATCCCTTTGCCTGTTTCCATGAAAACACCATGGCACTAACACACTTCTTGATCTCGTGTCGCAGGATGTCATGACAGCATCACAAATGATGAGCGTTTCCATGGCAATGCTGTGTTACACGCCTACTTTTTAGTTGTAGCACATGACAACATTGTCGAACTTGACAAAAATCCCCCGATTTGGTTTACTGAAAAGTAAAAAAATGTTACTGAACTAACGCGCTAGGAGGCAAGTCTCAGTTAGTTAAGTTAGTGGTCTTCTGTGCAAACATAAGCTGGCATAGTTCGTACGTAGAAGGAGATCTCTCCTAATTATGATACAACATGAATGTCCCGAGTTCGATTCCCAGTGACTCCACATCCTTGTTTCGACTACTTTGTTCTTCTGTTCAGTGTAGTAAAAGAGAGCATCGACAATAAGGAGAACCAGAAAGCTGAGACGGAATTATTGCACGAGTTCAATTATCTTTACTTGAGTTTACACTGTGACGTACAAGATATCTTACCATCTAAAAAACTGTCTACCTGCAAACGAACCATCATGCTTACCCTCTGAAAAATACAATAGATTACAAACCTGTCAGAGTATTATGCAGAGTTAACATCCGTGAGAACAATATATTAGATAATTCAGGCTATTGCACTGTGATGTCACGAAATTATTAATACCAAGTACGTGAAAGTAAGAACAAAGCATGCAGAGCGGCCGTATGTCATTGCATATAGCTTGTCACATGCCTTATCTGAGCCCGTCATTGTAAACGTTTGCTGGCTAAGTTAAAGTCATTTATGGCATGGCAATATCATTATCATATCAGAAATAAATCACTTACCAGGATAATCTAACTCAACACCAACGAACGAACCCGGACGGTTCGGTAACGGCCCAACGTAACGTACCACTCCACGTCCCACGTTTCCGCAAGTCCGCATCACTACGACGCGTTTTCCAAGTCGAATTTCACCCGACGAAACCGGGAGGAATGGCTTGGAGTGGTCTCTAGTCTTAGCGACGTTGGTAGTCGTGGTATAAGGCGTGGTTCCATAGGAGGAGTCCGAGTTGAAGGATGAGTTGAGACTGGATCTAGTGTAGTCGTATGGTGTCGTGGATGTGTAGTCTTGGTGTAGTGGCGCCGAGTATGTTGATGATTTAAGATGGTGTTTGTAGTTGTCTCTTGCGTACTCGCTTACTGGTCTGGAACCTGATCAAATGATATAGGTTCGATTTCAGATGCAGAAGATGGGGTGAGGGGCAATATACATTAGCTGGTAATGTTTAAGGGATTTTGGCTTCATTAACCCAAATCAAGCATGGCGTGTTCCAGAGTGCTGATCTCCATTGCACACGTCACATGAGTAACACAACTAAGACTCACTGGATCAATGGGATGAATTGGATACATGAATGAACAAGTAAATGGGAGACCACTTACCATCATAAGAATGGGGCCGAACTTTGCGCCCCGATCCAGTGCCTCTCAGCTCCACCTTGTCGTCACGTGACCTGTATGACGTAGTCTCATACGGGATACGAATATTTGCACCGTACTCATATTCCAATAAAGACGACCCTGACGACTCGGAGCTTAAACTTCTATGCCTCGTATGTGAATAAGTCTGGCGCTCCCGATCCAATTCATTGTCACCTGTCCCGCGAAAAGTTCGGGACGACCCGTAGTTTACGGGTTTGTCTTGTCGATCGTAGTCTCTTGTTGAGCCGTTTAACAGGGTGTGTCTTGGTGGAACGTATGTGCCTATTTTATAAGTAGTGTCCGCGTTATTGTCAGACCATGTGCATCGTGAGCTGCCAAGACCCGATGAGGCCGTTGTTTTTTGGTTAGTGACGTCAAGGTCTGGTGTATTGCGATAGTCAACATAACGGTCAAACTTTTCGGCGAGATCAGCTTCGCTTTTGGCTTTAGTTAGTCTAGAAACAGACATGTAAATAGTCATTCTCCTCGAAATATAAACAATTACACTAGATAAGCATTTAACTTCAAGACACCGAGCCATGTAACTCTATATCTCGAGACTGTACACACCAAGATTGACACATCAACATCATCGCTGCATTCATAGTACCTGAATTCACTAACACTCTTCTCTGCTTTAGTCTTTTCCAATTCCATTTTAGTATCGTAGTATTTTGATTTCAAGTCTCGTTTTTCTGTCTCAAGTCTATTAACTTTGTCTCGTAGTGTTTGATTCATTGTTTCTATTTTTGGAATGGTGTCTTCTGTCAGAGATCGCATTGGTGAGCCATATGTTTTACGTCGAATCTCTGACGATCGCTACGTGCAAAGATCAACATACAAACAATTAACATTAAAATCTATTAAATGAATAAGAGTGAAAAAGATAGATGAACGAATGAATGGTCGAGAGGAAGGAAACAAAAAAATCATTGACGACGGAAGCGCGGAAAGACGAAAGGAGGAAAGCACGGGTTAGGAAAGGAAGATGGCGGACTGTAGGAAGTAGTAAATTGATTGGTCGATAAATTAATGAATAAAAGTTTGGAAACCGCACCAACAAACTCATGTGGAGCTCGTATCGTGAATTCAGAAGCTAACATCAAGTTATGTGCTCGGTATGCTCAGCAATTACACTAAGAACTGCTGCGAAGAAGTCTATGAATCATTGCAGATATCCTCACCTCGGCAAGTAGATCGGAATTAACTTTATTCAAGTCTTCATAAGTGAGCTTATTGATTGTTTTAAGACTTTCTTGTTCATCTTTCATCTCTTTGTTCTCTTTTTCGAGTTCTGTTACTCGTTTTTTCAACTCAGCGACCTCTTTCTCTCTTTCTTGTAGCTTTCCAGTGAGGGTTTTCACCATTCGCTCCAGGGATTTAGACGAATTGATATCTTGTTCAGTTAAGGCCGCAGCAGCCTGTTACAAACCATTACATATAAATATTGGTTCATCATAAAATAATAAAGTATAAAATAACCTCTATCATGCACCTTTACCATCATCATCATCACCACCATCATCATAATCACAATCATCATCATCATCGCCATCACCACCACCACCATCCTCACCACAATCATCATCATTATCACCACCATTATCATAACCATCATCACCATCGCCATCACAACGACCATCATCATCACCATTACCATCATCACCACCACCACCATCATCATCACCATCATCACCACCATCATAATCATTTTTATCACCACCACCATCATCATCATAATTATCATCATCAACACTTTAGTATTATCACAACCACCTCATTACCTCCAAGCTCAACAGCTGTTGACACAGTTCTTCGTTCAGTGTTTTCAACTCTTTAATCTCTTTTTCATAAGCTGCAGTTCTCTTACTCAACTCCTTAGCGAAACTTTCTTCCATAGTTTGCTTTTGAGATTCTGTACCTTTCCGTTGTTCGCCATCTTGGCCTCTTTCGGCACTGCTATTAATAGAATGGCCCACTATCATCAAGTCTTCAGCAGCACCAAGGCTGTTATCGTGATGTCTTACGGAGGTCTTATCAGTATGGGACCGAGAAGGTCCATGTGATGAGCCAGTTCTCGAAGTAGTAGGTACAAATGCACTGTGACTGGGATGTTGATGCAATGTTCTAGAATCATGCATGTGAGTATGTCTCTCACTTGGTAGCGTGTGGTCTCCAGGAATCCCATTATCAGTGCCATGTGCTTGGCTCTGTCTTTCACGCGACGACGAATAGTCCACATGAAGCCCACTTTCAGTTCCACGAGAAAAGGTGCCTGTATCTTGTGAATGAGTAACCTCGTCCATAGGATTCTGTGGTCTTCCTGGAAACATTCCCTTGTCCTGTAGCGAGCTTCTTGCACTAGAACGCTGGCTAATGCTGGGTGATGGCTCTGAGGGACTGGGTAACTGTTCCAGGGGACTGGTGCGAGAGTGATGACTCGAAAGACTACCACCCATCTCTATGTGAGTAGTTCTTACATCCAGCATTGGAGGGGTGAGTATCCTTTGTGAAAGCCCAGAAAATCCACTCGGTCCTGAGTATCGTCTCATGATTTGGTCCGAGCTTGAGGGATAGTATAGAGGACTGGGTCTAGGTTCTGATTGAGCGCTTCGCGCACTGGATGGTCTAGCGTGGGGACTTGCTCTAATTTCGGATTGGTCGATTGTTGAACGATCGCGAGGACTGGCCCTACGTTCTGATTGTGAGCTTCGCGCACTCAAAGGACGAAGGTGAGGACTTGTTCTAGTAGTATCTGATTGGACAGTTCCAGGGCGATCTCGAGGAGAAGTCATTGTTGCTAAGGGATCACTTGTACGTCTATCTACAGCATGGTCAACAGGAATGGCTCTAGTTTTTGATTGGTCGCTTCCACCACTTAAAGGTCGGTCATGCGAAACAGTCGCCTGATAGACTGGACTCTCTCTGGTTCCTGATTGGCCAATACTGCCTGTACTCGTTGGTTGGTCATGTGTTGGGTCTATATGACTGGCTCTAGTATCTGATTGGCTACTCCCGGCACTGCCAGGTCTAGCATGTGGACTGGTTCTTGTCTCTGACTGGCCACTTTTTGACCTGCTGGGACGGACTTGAGGACTGGTTCTAGGTTCTGATTGATTGCTCGCACCACTGTCATGTCTGGAGTGAGGACTGGCTCTAGGTTCTGATTGATAGCTCGCACCACTGTCATGTCTGGAGTGAGGACTGGCTCTAGGTTCTGATTGATAGCTCGCACCACTGTCATGTCTGGAGTGAGGACTGGCTCTAGGTTCTGATTGATAGCTCGCACCACTGTCATGTCTGGAGTGAGGACTGGCTCTGGGTTCTGATTGATTGCTCGCACCACTGTCATGTCTGGAGTGAAGACTGGCTCTAGGTTCTGATTGATAGCTCGCACCACTGTCATGTCTGGAGTGAGGACTGGCTCTAGGTTCTGATTGATTGCTCGCACCACTGTCATGTCTGGAGTGAGGACTGGCTCTAGGTTCTGATTGATAGCTCGCACCACTGTCATGTCTGGAGTGAGGACTGGCTCTAGGTTCTGATTGATAGCTCGCACCACTGTCATGTCTGGAGTGAGGACTGCCTCTAGGTTCTGATTGATTGCTCGCACCACTGTCATGTCTAGAGCGAGGACTGGCTCTAGGTTCTGAATGGGCAATACCTCCAGTACTAGGAGGACGTTCATTGGAACGTAAAGGTTGATCAAAATTGGTTTCAACTCCTGTCTGTCCTATTTCAATACCAACCCGTTCATTTGGTGAACTTAAACTAATCTCAGATTGGTCAGTCATAGTGTTGTTTCTGCCCAGTGGACTGGCTCTAGTATTTATTTGGTCATTCATAGATCTGACATGTTGAGCCTGTTGACCAGTGCTATCTCTTGATTTGTGGCAAATAACAGGATGGTCGTCTTTAACAGGAGCATTACCACCAGGAGCTGTCTGAGCAGGTGCATTATCAGCTATGCCGCTAGTAATAAATGTTCCTGAGTAGGGACATGGTAGTTCATCCATCTGAGGGAGCGATTCCTGCAGGCTTTGTTCCTGTAAGGCACCATCTTCATCTGACGAATCACTGAAAGAAACATATTACAGAACAATAACATCTTCAGCATATATGGTATTAAAGTGAAACTGTTGACTGCAGTCAGAGGTAATAAACAGGTCCATCGTTCCATAGCTTCTACTAACACAGTTTAGGGTTAAGATATCCCTATCTAATACCAAATAAAATACCTTTCAACAGGTGGACTTCGTCTTTGGTCACAGCTGCCTTTACTAGAAGAACCACTAAATGTACCACTTGATGAAGATGCCAAATCATCTTTCTCTGATTATAGAAATAAACTATTACTAACATGAATCCATTAGAAGAAATTCCAATAAAAGGAAAGTAATAAAAGAGAATCAAAGGTGAAGTAAACAGACGAGAACTGAGTAGAAAAGCAGACACAACATAAAAGAGAAGAGAACAAGATACCTTTATCTTGATCAGTGTTGTCCTTAGTTTTGTTAGATGTTTCAATCTCAAAGGGTTTTACAGGTATGGGACTCTTGAGCAGCCTGGTGTCAGGAGTTGCTGGTTTTCCTGTCAGTAAAGGTGGTTCAAGCTCTGTCCTAGTATCCCTGATAATCTCCTCAATCTCCTGGTCGGAGGATGTTGGGGACTGGCTCCCACTTGTAGGAATCCATGAGGGCTCACCATGCAGTACCTATTGACCAATCATCAAGCATTATTGACGTCTTAATCGTGCTTCACATTTTGCTCTTAGAGAAAGAGTTTCATTCTGCATGATTTGGTTTTCAGATATGTTTTAATATAAGTGAATAATATTAATATATGTTGAGAGCAATTTTCTGTTAATTTCCATTAATCTGGTCAATTCTGATATCCACCATCATTTTGCATTTACATAATAAATTGTGTTCGTGTGATGTAATTCACATTGATACTTAACAGGACCAACCATCCCACTTATGTAATTTTAGATGCTTTCAAAACATTGAAAACATTTTGAAAGAGGAAATATGTTGTATTACAAAACTAATAAGCCTTTCGGTTTCCCATCAAATTGCCCTTGCCATTACATTCTTTTTTCTTTTTTTTTTTTCGCTATAGATACAGTTTGTAAATGTATATGGCAAATTTAATAAATACAAAAAAAAAATAATAATAATATATACAATTGAAATTTTTCGTAACACTTCATATTTGAACACTGCTTCCTATCTGGATCATTCATGTTTCATGTTTATTTTGTCATTTGTTATGACTAAATTAAATTAGAAAAATGACAATAAATAATTTGTAAGAGTTATATAATAAGATATGAGAGGAGGTTAATTGATGAGAAACCATAAGGCTTGTAGAATCATTAGATAAATTCAGAGAACTACTTTGAATATTCTTTAAAATAAGGTAACTAATGACAGCACATCAAGAGCATACAAACAAAGATATATGCTAAGAAAAAGGTCTCACAAAAGATAAGGACAAATATCTTGTGAGTAAAAATTAATTGTAAATGATAAACGTTGCACATATCTCAATGAAACTGTAGTCCTAATAAATACAATCATATCCTTTTATGTAAATGCTTTTAACTGCATTTAAAAAAGTTGTAAATTGCACCCCAAAAAAACTTAAAACACATTTGTCAAATCTTATAATTATAGATATAATTTAAACATACCAAACAGGCCATGGTTTCCTTTAAGTGCTGAGACAGATGTATAACACATTTACACTGACTATTAAATAGATAGCATGATAGCGGTACTATATTTGAAATATATTCTAGCTCTTGTCATTAAGGGTATACCAACAATTAACCCACAAACTAAACCACTATTCTGTGACAGACATCATTAATTATTGATATGGGATGACAAATCAACCAATCAGAAAAATACTACTCTTGTCTTACAGGACAAAAATTTTATCAATTTGGAAAATTGCAGGATTCTACCTTGTTTTTTATCATGAAAAACATTGATAAGAAAGCAATTAAGACTGCAAGAAAAACATTTAATGATAACTAAAGCTTTCAATAAAGATTTCAATCATTTGTTTAAAATAAGCTGACAGCTTTGCTGCAGTATCAAATGGTCATAATTAACATGCTTTTAGGTTTCCATGAAATGTCATGAATGATGAAATATCAAAGAACCTGGTGTTGCAGAAGCTCTTTATACAGAGGACTGAGTTCAAGTGGGTTGCCATGGTGATCATCTGGATAATAGATAAGTAGAAAAATAAAAAATGAATAAACAAATAAATGAAATAATGAATAAATGAATGAACGAACAAATAAATGAATTGATAAATTAAAGAATGTATGACTAAAAGCAAAAATGAATAAATTAAAAAAAGTAATAAAATTAGACAATGAATAAATGAAAAAAAATAATGCAAATGAAAAATCCATGTCCATGATTATAGACGATATCATGAATATTCTTGCATTATTTTTGTTTGGTAGCCATAATACCCTAATTAACACCTTGTGTGAACATGCTATTAATGACATAGTTCTCACCAGATTAACACTTAGGATCATTATTTCAACACATGCAACACACATCATAAACAGTTTTTATTATATATCCTTGCACAACTAGAGATGGGTGAGGTTCAAGTTGGTCTGGGTTGCCAGAATTGAAGTGATGGTCAATTGAAGATATGACTTCATTATTATCACTCCTTTGATTATTAAATCATGGCCATCATCATTCTCATCAACATCATTGCCATCATCATTGTAATCAACATCATTACCATCATCATTGTAATCAACATCATTGCCTTCATCATTGTAATCAACATCATTACCATCATCATTGTAATCAACATCACTGTCATCATTGTAATCAACATCATTACCATCATCATTGTAATCAACATCATTGCCATCATCATTGTCATCAACATCACTGTCATGATTGTAATCAACATCATTGCTATCGTCATCAACAACATTGCCATCATCATTGTCATCATCTCCATTGCCATCATCGTCATCATCTTCATTGCCATCATCATCGTCATCATCTTCATTGCCATCATCATCGTCATCATCTTCATTTTCATCCATATACTCATTACCATTATCATTGTCATCATTACCATGATCAACATCATTACCATGATCAATGGTTGACAGCTGTCTATCAATATTTACTCTAAAATACATACCTTTTAATAAGTCAGTCGTACTGTGTTCATTGCCATCATTGTCATCATCATCATCATATCTATCAGCTATTTCTGTAGTAGTGTGTTCATCTCTTTGATATGATCGTGATGCAAGAAGTTCAGCCACAGGGTCATCATGCTCATCAACAATATCCTCCTGTATTTCTGTATCTTCTGTCTCTTCATCTGTAAAAATAGTGAACCTGAGTATTGACTCATGGGGAAAAAATCGAAGAGAAGAACACTTTATTGTCAAATGGGATAAGCAGACTGAGAAAAATGACAGGGGAACCAAATTGAACACAACTTATTTGACTAATTAGCATCATTTTATCATTTTTTATCATTTATTATTTTATAGTTAGTGAAAAAATGACAGCTGAAAAAAATGAAAGAACAAGAATTCAGGCTACTGATATTTTGACAAATGCAAAGTAGTACAGATTTATGTTAAATGTGATCTTGATCTACCTTGTTCAATGGGAATTATGTACATAACATCAGTGTCATGTTCAATTTGAAAGTCTTGGACAGGAAGAACGTCACCTCCAATCGCAAGCTGACAGGAGTGGGTACCAACTGGGACACTTGTTAATGACGACTCATAGAGACCCTCAATTTCACTCCAGTGTAAAGGTATTGATCCGGACTAGAAACGGAAAGATATAAAACGAAAGTGATGAATTTTAAGGAGAATATATGGGTAGAGTGATGACATATTGAATACTACTCTCAGCAAAATCCATTTGAGTTTTGACCTACAGTGAATTACTAAATGCCATTTTAAGATTATTTCCTTCCTTTAGTTGTTGTTTTTTTTTTTTTTTCTTCTTCTTCTTCTTCTTCTTTTTTCCTCACATAATGTACTTAAGTGATGCCCTGCTGTTTTTGTAGTAGAATTCTATTTTATTATAACCTTGTAAATTAGGGCAGGTCATTGAACAAACATAAGTAAGTCAAAGGTTCATATCAGAGAGACAGTAATACATAAACTCGTCCAAAATCCTTAAACAATTTGAAACATTCAAGTTAGTACTCAAACACTGGATCATTAAAAGGGTGTTTACAAACGTTTTTCTTGTACATTGTAATATATATATATATATATCTTTGATTTTTTTTTTAACTTTTGAGAAAAACGCACATTAACTGCAACTTGTTCAATTGAATCAAAAGTAGCTAGTTTTTATCAAATTATAGTAGAATTTCAAAAGTTTTCAAAGTTTTTGAGATATTTAGCACAGGATTAACATTAATTTCACTATTGTACGAATGGATTTTGTAAAACATGGACAAGCCAATATCTTTGTTTTATACTACATTGTAAATAAATCGATCAGACAAAGAAAATTGGATCTCATAAACAATACAACAACCAAACTTCATCAATTTTGCATAAAAGAGAAAAAAGTACTGCGAAAATATTATTGTAATTTCAAAACAAAAACACGAAGTGAGTAAAACTCGTTGGAAATATTCAATTTTCAAACTGGAATTTAAAAATGAAAGATATTTGAAAATGACAATTTCAAAAAAATTGTTTGTCAGAGTCGTTTCCATATGCCCAAACTCACCCTTCAAGATTTGAGCTGTAGTTAGTGTACCAAAATATCACAATAAACACAAAAATATTATCAAAAACATATGATTTGGTATTTTGACAAACATCTTTTAGCAGCCACTACAAATATAAGTGCAAAAAACTGCTTAAATAGATCGTTTTTCAAATGTAAACAAATCCATTTCCAAAGTGAAAGTAAACATAAATTGCAGTTGGAAACGTACCCCCTACTTTACTATTAAAAAATCGTATTTCTTTACAGGAATTTCGACATGATTTAGACCAAAATAGAGTTTTACAAAAACGGTTAAAATGTTTGTAATAAAAGGTGTTACATATGGGCTATTTTTGCGTAAAATAACAGCATAGTTTAAGTGCTTACCAGCGAACTAATCAAGTGGACGATTCGTTCAACACATGGATTGACTTTGGCCCATCGAAACCGCACACCAACCAATCTTTCCCCATTTTTGTCATCTTCTGTGGTTTCATTAGCTAGAAAAGAGATAGAATTATCAATATAAATGTTACTTGTTGAGAAACCTGCTTGAAAGGACCGTGAAATTGGATTTTACTAACCCGTATAAGCAGAACAGTCAAGCAAGAAGTGAAATTGTAGGTCTTCTCCTTCTCCGAGTAATTCTTGACAAAGCGGACAACGCATGACATTAAAATTGTTCTGGATTATAATCTAAGGTTTCATCTTCGTAACTGTGAGTTTTTGTAGTTTTTAGAGAGGTTTTTTCTTGGTCTAAAGTCCGATAGTAGTTTTGTTTGTGTTTGAGTAGCTCAACAGCTTGGCGGAAGTCTGGACCTTGTGTGTAAAAGTCAAAGCTGCCATCAAGAGTGACGGGAGAGGGGTGGACGCGGAGGCGTTTTGATACCGAAAGCTGCCGAAAGCTAAGATGGGTGGATGGATGAATGAATGAGTAAGATAATGTATGGACGAAATGAGAAATGGATATATATATGCATATATATACAAATATATATATATAAAACATTAGTAACCGTTTCCTTTTCGTTTCCAGTCGTAAGAATGAAAATGTGCTCAGCATCTGCTAGTGCTACATATTTCTTTTTTGAAATGATCGAAACAAAACAAAAACGTCAGAAGAAAAAGTGTGAAAATAAATAAAAAAAGAAGGAAAGGACGAGCGAGCGAGCGAACTGGCGGAACAATAATGATGGAAATGGAGACAAAAACCAAAAAAGTGTAAAAAAAAGGCAAGGAAATAGCACGAATAAACAGACAAGAGAGTTTTAAAATTGAGAAAGAGAAAATACTTACAAAACAAATAAGAAAGGACGAACTAAACGAAAAAAGGGGTAAGAAACAAATGAAAAATAAAATAAAGAAAGACACAGAAAAAAGCAGAGAGAAAGAAATGAAAAAGAACTAATTTTTTAAAACCTCAAATGGCCAATTATCCACCTAAATTAAAGAAAAACCGAATATCAAAAATATTACCAAACACCTACGAAACAAAAAACAAACTGATTGCCAAAAATAACCATAACCCTAGAAAACTTGCGGCTACCAAATTAAACCCCAGTCCTCCCCTCCACCAAACTAGATAAATAATATGAGAATTTATGGTCACGATGCCGTGTGCCACACAAACTCCAAGTCATTATAAAGAAATATCTCAGAGTAATAAATTTGGAAGAGAAAGTTTTTCGACCAGGTGAAAGAACCGAATGATCGATCGGCCGAGTCCGAGTCAATTTAAATTCGAAGTATTTGTTTATATTTGCACTGGTAACGATAGAACTCGCTTCGCTGGCAAATCGAACACACGATCGGGTACATTTCAAGACGAATAATTCCAATCGAACATTTGATCGCCTCTAGAAGTGGATAAGAAAACAATCCGTATGGATTTCGGTGCAGCGAATGGAGTGGAATTCTTCAAAGGGAAAATCTCAAGATGTTAAATTAAAATCAATCCCTCAGGGATTTGACTACTTGACGATTCGGATCTTCTTCGATCAAACTCATCGCATTGATCGAATATTCGAAAGGTTAATTTCATCCATTCGAAGACTTCATCGACTCTTTGGGATCTTTGGTGATTCTGATCGCAATGGTATTGGAATAACTCCGTCGATGTTGGTGATTTGAACTTTGTGAAAAGCATGTTACCAACGACTTTACAACATGGTAACATTACAAACTCTACAGGGACTGGCCACACGAACTCTTCTACAAACGAATCATCTTCAAGCATAGAGAGTTTTAACACTGTTTTTATAGTTGTATGCTGTTTAACAATGGTGATAATGATATCAGTTAGTATACTGGGCAATGTGGTGGTTTGTTACATTGTATATCAAAAACCAGCGATGCGGTCAGCTATCAATATGTTACTAGCCACACTGGCAATGGCCGATGTGTTAACTACACTAACTTGTATGCCGTTTGCTTTGTTCATGCTTATCTTTCACGAGTGGATTCTTGGCTCGATATTTTGCCAGATTAATGGTTTATTATACTCGTTTTTAGTGAGTGAATCGACGCTAGTATTACTAACAATATCGATAGACCGTTATCTTATAATTGTAAGAAGAAAGGACACTTTGAGTCCAAAAAAAGCTAAAGCGTACATCATAGCATCTTGGGTCGGTGCTTTCGTTCTTGCAATTCCCCCTGTGTTCTTCTGGGGACAATATTCATTTATAACAGGACATGTTCAATGTACAATGAGATTCCCAGCGTACAACAATACGGACTTATCATATGGGATATTTTTTCTCTCGTTCAGTTTCATTCTCCCATTTATAATAATGTCGTACTGCTATATCTGTATATTGAGGACAGTCAGGAGGAATTCTCAACGAGTTGGTAATCACCCTCCGGTCGCTGGAGCTCCGATACGACTCACAACGAACCGTAATGGCAAAATGGATATCAACTATAGTTTCAAAACGCGTGCGTTCACTACAATTCTCATTTTATTCCTATTATTAGTAATTTGCTGTCTTCCCTACACTTCCCTTCAGTTCTATATGCTATTTCGCGGTTTTGAAATCACGAACGGAATTAGGGAATTAACGGTAGTATTCCTATTTCTAACATACTTGAACTGCTCTTTAAAACCCGTTATTTATTACTGGAGAATAGGCAAGTTCCGTGAAGCCTGTCTCGATGTACTGCCCGCTTGGTGTTTGCACATCCCTAAATGTCTTCCCGGACGAGCGATTCGTCGAATTCGACCGGGTGAGCGCTACAAAGTCGATCGAAAAGTCGCTGTTTCATCGATTTAATAATAGGTTTTTTCTATAACAAAATGACGAGGGTTTTTTTCAGATATTTCTACGAAATAGAATCCTTGTATATGCCTATTACGTATTTCAATAAATTCAGTTGTTCACACGAAGGCACAAAATCAGCATTCGTTTAAAAAATGTAAATTTCTTTTAGCAGAATATACATAACTTGTTGAAACCTTGAATTTTGTTTGAGGCAAACTGTTGAAATTATGAATGTTGGGATTATCTTCAATTTCAAGTAGTTAATCTATTTCAAGTGAAAATTTGTTAGAGATATCTTTTTGAAAGATTGTATTTTTGAAGTGAAAAGAACCTTGCGGCAAAAATGTGACCTGTGATGAATGAACTGAAATAAATCTTTGAAATGAAATTCTGAAATGGAAACAAAATGGAAATAAATAAAATATATTTTATTCAGAAATGGATATTGTCTTTAAATAGTATGTTTTACGATGTAAAACGCGAGAAAGTCATAATTATGCGCTATTCTTTCATTCATTCATAAAGAAATGTTTTTATTATAATATGCAATTATTTAAAACAAATGTCGAAAATGGGCAACATATTTGCTTAATTTTGAAAGCAGGGAGCCTTTATTCTCGTTTTTTTTTTTTTTTTTTTTCGGCCGAAATGGTCCATTTGTTTGCAGCATTTTCTGGCAACTATGGTGATGAATCGTTGTCATGGTAATGACCGACCAATCAAAAGCGTGCGATGTCCGATTTCGCATTACAATATATGTATCAATGAAATTTTGAATCAATAAATACTTTGTATCATAACAAATAAAAAATCCAGAAGGAATATATAAAATACCGAAGAAAATTAATTAATTACACAATCAAATAAACAAAAGCATTGAAAGATATTTATCAATTTAATATTTTCAGTTATTTATGAATATTTACTTCAAATAAATGTTATTCTCATCGTGAAAAAAATCACTTTCAACTCATACTTTTATATTGTAGAAAACTAACTGTAACATGATGAATATAACTACTGGACATATAAAACAACATCTGATATTCAAATCATGTGTGATCAAAAATAGTTTTTAACTTCTAAGCCCAGTTTATAAGTCCAATTTCACATGACTGTGTAGAACATAATTCAAACAATAGATAATTAAAACAATTCAATTTGGACATGGCTTATAAACTAGGCTTTAATGCATTTTCTGACAACTCAAACACTTGAATGCTCATCATCATTTGTAGTTTTTGCTTCTGTCAATCAAAACTCTCAACTTCACCAAACTGCTTTCAAACTTCGCCTAAACCTGCTTACTGAAACCAATGTCTGTATGAACTTAAATATGACAAATACCATAAGTCACAGTTTTTGTGACAAAAAAAGGACTGGCAGAGTCCAAGTTATGGAGTCAGTCTATGATGAATCACCATTGGTTAGTTTTTATTTGTGTAGTAATCTGAGCTTTGATGGACGAGAGCAAAAACACCAAATAGTGGCATGTTTATTTGTCTGAGTAATAAGTGTAAAATATTCACATTGCACCAACGCACTTCTAGTTACACAAGTAAATAATTTGAGACCAAGTGTAAGTGATGTTCATGTGTTAAAGCTCTCAACTACAATTTGAACTCAAAATCCAAGGACTTTTCAAGCACAAAATTCGTATTTTCAATGTGTAGCACTTTTCAATAATTTCAATAATTAAAGCCTTAACAACATTAACATTTCTTTTCTTTTAAGTTTTATTTTGAGTAGTTTGAAATGACTAAAGCAACCATTTAATTCCATATTCAATTAATCAATTAGTATCTTAGTTAATACTTTTAAACATTTTTAATTTTTGAAAAAAGTGTCCATGCATGTAATCTGTTTTCTTCAACAGACTTGCATCAAAGGGTTTTGATAACTGAACTGGTTTTCCTTGCAGACAATTTTCTTTCTCCATAAGAAACATGCAGGACAAATGCCTTTTTTCATTTACTGGACAAAAAAATCCTCCCTCCCCACCAACAATACAATGTTGAGCAGCAAATGTATCATGGTTGCTATGACAAACCCTTTGTGAAGTCAACAATGTAATGGTAGGGGAGGGGAGGGCTGTGGGAGGTTCAATGAAATAAAAAACACCTGGGAACAAGAAGTGTGTTAAGTGCCAATGAAAGTATTCTATCCTCCAATATCCTCTCTCCCCACCCACAATACAATGTTGAGCAGCACATTTATCATCATGGTTCCTATGACAAACACTTTCTGAAGGCAGCATGGTATTAGTAGGGGAAGGGGAGGGTTCAAAGAAATAAAAACCACCTGGCAGGATTGTAGCATTCAACCCACTACAACTTGTTTGAACAGTTCATTTACATACTATTTTCTTTTTCGTTTTTTGAACATCTTGGTAACATCTTCCATCATCTGTGGTAAGTGGTTGTTGTTTTGATGGAATCGTTCTATTTGAATCCTTATTTGTTCTGCTTGTTCAGCCATTTGTGTGTGTTGTGCAACCTGGGTTCAAAGAAATTCTGCTTAGAGCTTACATCTAACGATGATGATGATGATGATGAAGACAATGATGATGATGATGATGATAGCACTGATACTATGGTTATGATGATGTTCACTTTAATACGATATTCAAACAATATTCATAGTGTTGTTGTCGTAAACCCTGGCATGTTGAAGTTGCTAACTAATAAACAGCAGTGAAGTCTGATTTCAATGTTCTTCTCTTGGAGTTATTCTACATTATAGAAACTCGTATATTCATGCCATAGTGAATGATTTTTTTCTAATTATGGCTACGATACAATACAGTACATACAAAAACAACTCTGTAATGCTATATCGTGATATGAGTCTTGTCACTAGTCCCCCTCTAATCCCTCAGAAAGACTGGTGGTCAATCTGATGCTTCTGTTGATAATGCTTGCAATACTAAATAACTTCAAGTGGTTTTGTTTTTACCAGTGCATCCATTTTCTCCTGTTGTTTTCTGTCTTCTTCATCTCGCTTCTCTTTTCTCTTTCTTGCTTGTTCCTGGAGACAAACAGCTTATTTTGATCACTAAATAATAATAATATGATTGTGATGTTTTGGAAATACTCATAAAATCAATCAACCAATACATCAACACACCAATTAATCAATCTATCAATCAATTCCTTTTTTTAGTTTTTTTTACTTAAAAAATATAAACTATTGACAACTATTACGATCATTTGTTTGAAAATGATATAATCACTGTATCATCATGCTCTTTTTCTCTCAATCTTGTTATTTCTGGTGTCAGCACATTTCCTGGAAAATAGTACAAGTAGACTATTGAGGGCAGTATACTGTTGTTGGGACTGTTTACCTCTCTTTTTCTCTGTGCCTCTTCAGTGTAGTAGTAAGGACATTTCTTTGTTCCCTTTCTGTGTCCAACCTCACCACAATCAGAACACTTAGGAACATTAAAACCTTTAGATTGTGATGAAGACTGTCCTTTGCTTTCTGATGATGGCCCTGAGCTTGCACTTGATGACTGGAAATGAAAAATATGCATTTTGATGCAAATGTTTTTTGTTTATCCTTGAATTTGAGAGTAGCACGAAATGTGCTAGTTTAGTTGAGGCTCATTCACACTCACTACCCCTACACTCGATATACTCTACATTACACCACTAGACTCATTCATACGCACTTCCCTGCACTCGATATACTCTACATACACCACTAGACTCATTCACACTCACTACCCCTACACTTGATATACTCTACATACCTCTCTCCAGTCAGTAGATGCATTTTACAATATGACAGTACTGTTTTATTTAGTATGTCAGACCATTACAATGACCACTGCAAGGCAGCAGCAATACTTACACTGCTAGGAAATGTAAATCCATGTAATGCAACATCGTTCAACCTTCAATATTAAATAAAATAATGAAAATTGTTAGAGATTGGTAAACTATGGAATAAATTGTCCTCACTTGTTTATTTCCATTCTGTTTCTATCCATAATCATATTTCACTCAGCAAGCTCTCACTATTTATATGGATTTTTACACACAACGTAACATCATGAACATTGAAATCACTTTAAACAATTAATTTGCTTAATATTTGAATTTAACATTGATGAAGAACTTTAAGTCGTGTGATCATTATAGCTGGAGACGCTATCATCAATCTTGTTTCCAGTCTGGTTAGATAGCCTTGAGACCTTCATTATGATGGGCTTTTATTTGAATTTCACTTAATCAGCTAAACAATAAAAACATTTTTACACAGACATCCCAAACACCAACATATGGCACATACCTAGAGCTGCCTGGACATGATGAGCTGCCTGGAAAAGTAAACCCTCCTGGTGTGTTGATATTCCTGGAATCTCTAGTATTAATTCCAGATAGTGACGATGAGGAACTTGGGAAAACTAATGACCCATTACTTGCTAAAGGTTCTGGTTGACCTCTATCAGAATCATAGGTCTTGCCAGTATATGATGCTGAAGCACCACTTGTGTTCTTGTTTACTTTATCTTCATTATTCCATTCTTCCTGTAGTTGTCGCGCAATCTCTAAGTCAGTCGCAGTATCAACTTCATCATAATCATCCTGGCTGTCAATCAAAATAGCATCTTCATTCCGATTGGAAGCATAAGTGGACAGAGAAGGACCTGGGCTTGATGAAGGAAATACTAGAGCTGTACAGTTCTCTTTTCTTGGTGAATTGAAAGCAGAATGATTGTCAAAAGTTGATGTGGTAGAAGGTGATGAAGGGAAAACTAGAGTTAAGCTGTAATCTTCTCTTGGTGTATTGAAAGCAGAATGATTTTCATTAGTTGTTGAGGTTGAAGATCTAGTGGTATTTGTTGATATTCTAGATGATGGGGATAAAGGATTAGGACTAGAAAGTTCTGTAGACACTGTGTATTTTCTTGTTCTTCTGCTTCCAATAGTTTCAATGTTGTTTTTGTAAGGTGAATGACAAATAGTATGGTTGGAATTATTTTCAACTGGTGAATTTTGGAATGAACTTGCACTAGAAGTTGTAGTTGAAGTTGAGTCAGAACTCTTCCTTGTCCTTTTGGTTGCATAACAATAACCAGTGCAATCATCATTATTAGAACGAGTTACATTGGAAGAATAAAAATTGAAAGTGTTCATATTTCTTCTTGGGGAGTTGTTGATGTTGTTCTTCACAGTTCCATCAAAGCCTCTTTTGATTGGCTGCTTTCTGGCACTATAATTATCTTCATTTATAGACTGACCTGCACCATCACCTCTGTTATCTGTCCTCTTTGTGGGGGTATTGTCTCTATTGTCTTTACTTTTACCTAGTGATATTAGTGACATCTTCCCTTTGGCTATTGCTTCTGCTTTTTGTCTAAACAATAAGCCTGGATCACTTGTGGAATTGGCTTTGGGATCCCTATGAGTTTTATGTTGATCAGTGGTATTTCTTTGTTTTTTATGTTGGTCGCTGTGATCCTTGGGAATAGATGAGTCAAATACATCACCATTAGGGGTTGATGTATAATTGGGCTCATCTTCATCACAGTCATCATCCTGGCTGTCAATTAAAATAGCATCATTATTTTGACAGCTGTTGTAATTCATAAGTGAAGAGCTGTGGTTCTTGGAGTAAAGTGGCTCATTGCTCACATTGTTCGAACCATCATCATCATTCTGACTGTCAATCAAAATGCTATCATCATTCTGACATCTGTCAATCACTGATGAGTTGCTGGGGCTTCTTGTGAATTTGGCCACACTTTTGTCAGCTTTGTCCAGTGAATCCTGAGCACCACTACTATCATCATCAACCTGACTGTCAATCAAAATGCCATCGCCATGGTGACATCTGTCATTCACAGATGGTTTGCTGTGATTGTTTTTGTATTTGCTCAGATTTCTGCTACTTTTGTCAAGGCTTCCAGTCTTAGAATCACCACAAGCATCATCAATATCATCTTGACTGTCAACCAAAACAGCACCATCATTATTGTTGCATTGGTCATCAATGGCTTTACTAGAGTGATCTGTTGTAAAATTGGGAATTTCAATGTCATTGAACAACTCTTCAGAATCTTGGTCGTAATCAGCAAGGCCTCTCACAGCACTAGTATTATCTAATTCAGCAGAAACACTGTTTGTGTTGAGTGAGGTATTTGCTTTTGAGGTGTTTTCATCACTTCTACTTATTTCAGGTTTTTCATTTTCTAGTATATCATTTCCTGCAGTTGTCCTGGCATCTTTGTGGTTTGTAGTTTGCTTGAGAGAGTCTTTTAGAAGACCTGACCCACTTTCATCTTTCTCTTCCAATATTTTATTATTGTTTTCTAAATGCTCCACAGATTGTATTGTACAGTCTGTTGGCTGGGAATTCTTGCACACCATGTCTGCCTGGGTACCAGATAGTATTCTACTTTTACACTGGCAAATAATTATGTCTTCAATGACCATCTCCTCTGTCCTACATTTATTCTGGTCTTTGTTAATGTCACATGCCATTTCTTCTGACCCACAAGCTTCCTGAACCTTCTCATTATTAACTTGGGTTACACATTCCTCTTGTTCCCTTGTTTTCAAAATTTCTATTTCATTTATCCCACTTTTCATCTGCTCTTTGGCGTTTTTATTTTCCATTTCTTTGATGCTAAGTTGAAGTGCTTGTTTCAATGCCTCATCTTCATTATACTCTTCACCAGCAATCTTTTCTGTTGTCTTTTGCATTTCATACTCTAGTCTGCTTTGCTCTAGTACTTTTTCCAGTTCATCATCATGACTTTGCGCAGACTTTTCAAAGCTATCCTGATCTTCCTCATGAAGAGAATCATAATCATTGAAATCTTTCATGGGTTTGTGTTTTTCTGTTGTATCATAACCTTGACTATTAGGAGTGTTCGGATGAGAATCCTCATGTTTTTCCATTTTAATGTCAGTGGCATGTGCTTTGTTGTCCAGCTTTGCAATCCTTTGATTTCTTTCATAGAGTCTCCTGCTCTCTTCAATAACTTTCTCAAGGTCTTTATCATGATTTGTGTGTTTTTGTAAATTGTTTTGTTCTTGTTCATGTTGTTGTCTGCTTTCTTTCAGGACCCTCTGGAGTACTTCATCCTCAGAAAGAGCCAGGGGGTCATTGTTTGTAGCATCTATAAGATCATTGTTCAATACAGTGTTTTGCAAGTCACCATCTTCAACAATGTGTGTGTTAGTTTGTTCTTTTTTGCATTGTTTTATTTGCTGACTTTGTTGCAAAGCCTTTTGTAAATCATTTTCATATGCATTTTTTCTGAAACTTCTGCTGCACATGGGTTGTCCATTTTTCTGAGTGTTTTCTACGGGAGCTCCTCTTTGTTCCCGCTCATATTGTTGTTTACTTGCTTGCAAAGCTGTTTGCAAATCATCATCAGAGTTTCTTCTTCTTTTACCATGTAAATCAGAGAGTAAATCCTGTTCTCCTTCTTGGTCATCCACCACCTTAGAGGAGCTTTTGTTGTTTTCCTTCTCAAATTGAAGTCTACTTTCTTCCAAGACTTTTTTCAATACATTTTCTTTATTATTGGGTATGTCTTGTTGGGTGTTTTGTTCTTCCTGAAGGCTACCTTGTATTTCGTCATAGAACTTGAACTGTAAGATGTTCTGTAATTCTTCCTCTTCAGTTATTTCTTTTTTAACATCAATGGTGAGGCTGCTTCTATCAGTAGCAGAGTCAGTGTTTGTGCAGCTGTTTGTTCTTGGGAAAGTATCAAGGCTCAAGGTACATGGTGTAGACAGAATTTCCTGTTTTACTTGAACAACATTTCTTGTGGTATCTTCAGTAGAAGTTGCATCATTTGTACTGTTGGATAATGAAGGTAAAGTGCCAAGGTTTGAGGTACTTGGTTTAGGTTCTTTATGAGTTATTGTACTAGTCACTTTGCTGTTTGTATGTTTGGTTTGTTGATGGTCATCTTCTGCAAGACTTTGTTGGAGAGCCTGTAACAATAATTATAAATAGAATAAAAGATCACACAACACAGTTTAGTGGTGAATTACCATGACATGACAATAGTGTTGTCAATGATGGTGATGAGCGTAGTGATGACAATGATGTTGATGGTGATGATGGTAGTGATGACAATGATGTTGATGGTGATGATGGTAGTGATGACAATGATGTTGATGGTGATGATGGTAGTGATGACAATGATGTTGATGGTGATGATGGTAGTGATGACAATGATGTTGATGGTGATGATGGTAGTGATGACAATGATGTTGATAGTGATGATGATAGTGATGACAATGATGTTGATGATGGTAGTGATGACAATGATGTTGATAGTGATGAATGTGATGATCATGATCGTGGTGATGATGATAGTGATAAAGGTGGTGGTGAAGATGATAACTTGGACAGTGACAATGTTGATAGAACATAAAAATAATAGTGATGGTAGGACTGATAACAATAAATAGAGGATAAAAATAAACAATATGACAGGGATAAGTGATGTCAACAGTATGTAGTGGAGTAGTTACCAGAGGGTCCAAGTTCAAAGTAATGTTACCTGTTGGAGCATATATTCCTCCTCTTGGGAATCATTAGCAAACATGAGATCATCTTCCATTCTAGACAAACAAATATATTTATAGACACCATTTTATTTAATATTTATTTATTTATTCATTCCTTCGTTCGTTCATCTGTCTGTCCATCCATCTGGTCGTTCATTCATTCATTGATGGATTTATTTGTTTATTTATTCATTCGTTCATCTATCCACTCATTCATTTATCTACTCATGCATTCAATAAATGAATGAATCAATAAATGAAGTTTTCAATCAGCTTTTACATAATCAGAGAGACAAGACGTCAAGTAGATTTATATCCCATACCAACTAAAGGACAATCATTCTTACCTTGGTTGGGATTTCCGTTCTTGTGGGTCATGCTGATCATTATTGTGATCATGGCCATTCACCATCATTGCCACAAGAGGGTCTATAATATTAATATCCAATAATACTTTAAGTACTAATAATACTGTCGTCTACTGTTACAAGTGGCTGTTTCAAAATAACTGTTAGGCACTTGTGTTGCCCTTTCTTCAAGCATCTACTGTAGGTGTTTAACAGCATGTGCGGGTGGGTATAAAATAATTAAGTATGTTTGGGTAAAGTATGTCATATTACAGGCCCTACTCATTATTAATAATAATACTTATCTACAATACAACATAAACATATCCCTCTGCTGCTGATCAGCTTTTGATTAGTGTAGACCTACCATTCTGTGGTGGCACCCTAAATCTTGTTAAGAATTCCTCTGTTTCTTCGAATGTTTCTGTACGGTATATCCTTACACCCTTATAGACCTGATATGAGTAGGACATAGAATAGTTGAATAAATTGATGGATAAATTATTCATTTTGATAAATAAGATAATGATTTCACATGTGATAACTTATTTAATAGTAAATTTTCATCAATTTCACTACTCTTATTTAGGAAATGAAAATGACATTACTTTTTATGATCCAAAATCCAAACAAAGCAAAAGCAAATGAAAAATATGCATAATCACAAAAAAATGACTGACTGAAAAACTGAATGAATAAAAGAATGAATGAATGAATGACGTTAGGTAATGAATGAATGAATGACAGAATGAATGAATGAATGACGTAATGAATGAATGAATGACGTAATGAATGAATGAATGACGTAATGAATGAATGAATGACGTAATGAATGAATGAATGACGTAATGAATGAATGAATGACAGAATGAATGAATGGATGATGGAATGGATGAATGAATGACACAATGGATGAATGGATGAATGGATGAATGGATGAATGAATGATAGAATGAATGAATGAACGAATGAATGAATGAATGACAGAATGAATGAATGAATAACATGCCATCTACAAAACATGTTCACCTCTAGGTACTGGTTATAATACTGGAATACATTAACAGAAACCAATTGGTCTGTGTTGTCTTCTAGGTGAATTCTCACACAGTCTGCAATATTACAACAAAAATTAAAGACCTGGCATAGTCCCACCATCGCACAGTCCCACCCTGGCACAGTCTCATGTCCATTTGCAAACAATATAATTATTGTATTTTGTACCTTCTGCTGTCTGTCCAGGCATTCTTAAATAGTCTGACAAGGTTTGCTTGTAAAGGTTGTGACAATTCTACAAAAATAGATTAAATACTCAGACTAGTAAGACAAGTGATAATGTATTTGACTGTACAATAAACAATCAAGGTAGAATATAAACAGTACGGTGATTGGATGAAATGTAGACATAGATGTATATTACAAGTTTGTTGTACTTTGGACCACCATGTGGTTATAGTTTATTATAATGATGTATTAATATTTACTTCAACTTACAGTATTGTAGGCTGTGAGACCTTGTACCACTAGGATAGTATCTGACAGATGTGGTACTTGATCTAATCTACTACCAATATCTCTAACATGTTTATGATGACTGTAAAGTATAGATGGCACACATTTATTACATGATTGTAAATCATTTTTTTACAGCATCACTAATAAAAGAAACTAATCTTCAGTTGTTTCTTCCACATTATGTTTAATAGGTTAAACCGAGCATTCAGACCACTGGTCCATCATCAACTGGTATTAAACATAATGTGGAAGAACCAAGACTACTTCCTTTTATAATCATTATACCCAAATACAAATCAACTTTAGCATCACTAATATTTTTCATTGATTTACTAAATTGTGTTTCTACCAGCAATATTATGTTTATTTTGCATAATATGTTCACAAGGAGAATTGTCTGGTCAATCCCTGATGATCAATAATCATGACTAATAGACAATGGCATCTCTTACTTTCTGATATTTTCTGCAAATTCATCAGCTGCCCAGACAATGCTCTGTGTTGGTCTAATAGCTGTATGGTTGCCATGGTTATTCAGCTGATTGGTGTTCCTAGTGAATTCTGTGAAAGTCATAAGGTTTCTTACTCCACCTGTAAGTATATAAGCCAGGATATAAATTATAAATAACTTGGTTTACTCCCCTATTACAGCAGAACCCCTTTATGGGTGTACTCCCCTATTACAGCAGAACCCCTTTATTGGTGTACTCGCCTATTACAGCAGAACCCCTGGTTTACAGACAGTTAATTTTACAAGAGCTACAGTGTTTTTTTTCTAGTGATTATGTTTGTGCTTATTCAGCTAGGGTTCACATTAGTGTTGTTTCATACAGGTTGTACTTGTGTTTGGCCTTAATAATATACTATAATGCTTATCACAGAAGTGTAAACCAGTCTTAAGTAAGTTTAAGTAGGAAATCATGCTATAACAATGGCCCCAGTGTTGTTGTCAATTGTGCTAATCATCAATGGTTCCCACCCTTTCTTTTACCTTAAAGTTGATTACCTGGTGCTGTGAAGTCTGTAGCTAGACATGTCAAATAACACAGCCATTCAACTGTTTTCAACCATGATGGTGTTCTATTCACAAAAAAGTTGTCTTCCAACAACAAACGATCCAGTTTTCCCTGAAAAAAAATTAATCACATTGCTTTGTTGTTTTCATTTAGTTGTTTGGATCTAAGTGTGTGATTTCTTTCCTGGCCCTTCCTTGTTATCTTCTTTGGGAAGTCTCCTCTGAGCAAATGATTGAACTCATCACATCTTCAACTCAACAGAACTCTACATACCTTCAAGAATGCCTCTACCTCTGGTCCTGGTCTACCACTGATGTCCTTTGGTGAACCTTCTACCAGATAGAACAGGTTCTTGATTCCTGAGCACTAATTAACAATGTTCAACATTTCAAAAATCATTTACCCTAGAAGTACATGTTTGACAATATTATGGCTGGCAGCATGGTGAGTGCTTGCCTTTCACAGCTGTGACCCACGTTCAATTATTGCAGCAGCTGAGGTGATATCATATAAACCAAGTACTGTATGTTTCGAGATGAGATAATAACTAGAAAATGACTAGAATTTGTCTCAGTTTCATGCCACATGAGCTTTTTACTGGATTCTATGGTTTTCCATCCTCAACAAAAGCAACATGTATGAAAAGATGTGTGTAAAATAATTAATATATATATAGTGAGTGTGAGTGTCTATCTCAAGAATAACCACTATGTGGATGAGATGTGTATAATAATTAATGTAGGGGTTGTGAGTGTGAACATCAATCTCAAGAATAACCACTATGTGGATGAGATGTGTATAATAATTAATGTAGGGGTAGTGAGTGTGAACATCAATCTCAAGAATAACCACTATGTGGATGAGATGTGTATAATAATTAATGTAGGGGTAGTGAGTGTGAACATCAATCTCAAGAATAACCACTATGTGGATGAGATGTGTATAATAATTAATGTAGGGGTAGTGAGTGTGAACATCAATCTCAAGAATAACCACTATGTGGATGAGATGTGTAAAATAATTAATGTATGTAGTGAGTGTGAGTGTCTATCTAAAGAATAACCACTATGTGGATGAGATGTGTAAAATAATTAAATAATGTAGGCCGGGGTAGTGAGTGTAAGCGTCCATCTCAAGAATAACCACTATGTGAATAAGATTTGTATTCATTTGAATTGCATTGGAGATAACATTATCATACTAAATACTTTATCAGCCTCAGCCTTTGTTGTACCTTCATTCTCTGTACTTGGCTCTCAAACCTTGGTGTTCTTATACTGGTCCATAGATCATCCCATGTCTTGCGCTCCACTAAATAAGGAAGCACCTGCACAAAGAAGTTAGTTGTTAGTACATGAAAGTTGATTTCATGGTGAGATCTCAATCTCATGAAAGGGAAACGGTAAGGCTATGACACTACTACAATAAGGTAGATGATTTGAAAGTTTTTTTTTACTATAGTTACAGCAACAGCAAGTACAGTTTCTACTCATACAAAAAAAACACTTTAACTATCATGTCAACTTACAAGCTCCTGATCTGGCATGTCAACGCCATTGTGAGCCTGCATGCCAGTGGGCAGCAGTATCCAGCAGAAATCACCACTTGGCAGTTTCCTAACTTTAACATTCAAACCTCTTTCTTGTAGATATTTTACAAATCTGTCTTTCTCGGGTTCCTCTGTATCCACAAGAAGACAAACTTGTCTGTTATTGACTGTTAGGTTCTGACTAAGTGGTGGTAGGGTAGGGACTGATGCCTCATTGAGTAACTCCTGTATGGCAGAGTCAAAATTACTGCATTTCTGAGCTAAAAGTTGTCCAGATTGTTGAAGACTGTATCTGGAAAAAAATAGTTACAAAAATATAAAAATTGCAGTAAAGATAAATAATTTATGCCTATAGGTGATCAGGTTCTAGCACTTGGTTACAGCATGGCCAAGAAGCTGCATTTGATCCAACCAAAACCTGAACTACAGTTTTATATATTGACCAGGCTAGGACACAACTCAAGTTTGGTAACACTATAAAAATTTTAAAGTAAAATTTTAATATTCAATCATAATAATACTAAACTGGGATTGGCTAATTGAATCAGTCCAGACTTTGCCAGCCAGTTACAAATTGTATATATTCTGGAGAAAGTGACATTTTGGAGATTTGTGAGCATTTTATAATACGGTTTATGTTATTAAACTATTATTACTTATTCAGTAGGAAGATTAATTTGTTTAGTTGATGGCATACTTTGGAGTTCCTGCAGCCTCTTTCAGTACAATATCGTTCTTGATCAGTGCATTCTCCAGAGAGTCAAAACCACTGAAAGGTTTGCCTGGAAATAGGTAAATGTTGAAAGACATTGCACATGTCAACTGACAATAATAATCACGATATGTAAGGTTATGTTTTACTTGACTTTTCTAAGAGAAACACATCTAGTTATCCAAAGATGTGCATAATTTGCACTCCGTAGAGCAATAATGGCAATATTGATGTTTTCGATATTAGTCATTTGACAGTAGCGTAATATGAGAGTAATCTACATCTACATCTACATGGTTCCAGCACTTGGCAAAGTCCATTGGGTTACTAGCTGTATTTTAGTACGAGGTCTCATTGACTAATAACCTTTATTCGAACATTCGCGGCAAGCCGACCTCAAGGCTGGTTGCAGAGACAGACACTGAGGGTGGTCACTGCCAGAGATTTGTTTACGTCCTCAGCGGTTCTTTTACGTCCACCTTATAACATAGTCAGAGTGAAGGCAGACGGGACCTCCGGCTTTACGTCCTTATCCGAGAAGACGAGGCACTGAGAAAGTAAAGTATCTTGCCTAAGGACACAACGTGATCGCCCGGTCTGGGAATCGAACCCGGTCAAGTGGACCCGAAGTCCAATGCCTTAACCACTAGGCCACCACGTAATGGTGAAGAGGTAAAGTTTGAAATGCCAGTAATACTTTTATCACTTTACAGTGCTCCAAATTACACATATCTTTTACAACTGTTTCTATAGAAACAACGACGCAAACCATGTCTAGTGTTTTACAAGTCTTTATCATATCAAGTCATTATCTAATTCACCCAACCTATATAATCATACCTCTCTGTTTAGCCTCCTCCAAGTCAGTGTCTGTAAATGGCTGCCCTCTTTGTTTGATCTCATCTGCTGTGAGGGATAGCTTCTGTGGAGTTTCTTGTGAAGCCCTATTACAAACAATTCAACATTATTAATCTGAACAGAATTTTTTAATATGATTTAACCAACTTGTTCAAATATGACGATAATATTATATAATATAAATGTTCACAATCACAACAAATGTACTCAATGGGTGATTAGGAGTTTTGCCAGCCAGCTGTAATTTTTAGACCATAGTAAGTTATGGATGCAATATATGAACTCACTTTAATTTCTATATATTAGTTAAGTTTAGATCTTTGTTCACTAAATGTTAGTCAATCATTCTGACTCACCTGTGAAATGCCACAAGCATTGCAAATGGTGCCCTGTAAGCCTAGATCAATCATATCAAAATATTCAGTCAGTTAGGCTATAGAAATGTGCTGGTTTGCATTGCTACAGCTTTGTGTCGACATGACACACCAGCACAGAGGTGCTATGCACATATTACGTATTATTCATGGAGGTTGTGCATTAACTATAGAACAGGAAAGATAAACTTTGTATGCAGTAAAAATGAATTAGAGTTGTTCTGAACCATATCATATCCTGACCATATTTTCTAAGAAAACACTGAAATTATCTAGGGTATCGTCGCAGTATGGTAGCTGCATAGTTTCCCACTCATGCAAAAGTGACTAAGTCTAACCTGAGGTACATAAGATGTTTGACGAGGAGCTTCAGATAGATCTGTCAATCAAAAATCCATTACTTTATCAATACATTGATGAATCAAACCATCTGTGAATGTTCTCAATTAATCAATCAATCAACCAATCCATCAATCAATCAATTAATCAATCAATCAATTACTAATCATGGCACGCTTCTACAGCAAAATATTCATTGATCAATCAATAATTGAAAATCTGTCACAAGCTAACTCGCCTCTTCTCTGATGATTCCTTCTGGTGGCACCTCTATGTAGTGTCATCCAGCAGTTGTCACACAAACATAAAGGAGGGTTACACTCGCTACAATAACCAGTTGCCATAGCAACCTCACAGTCATTGCACATACGGTTATTATTAGCTCTTCTACGACCAGCATTAGCTGGGCCTCTGTTGTTTCTGTTTTGGACAGCACCAGCATTAGCAGGGCCTCTGTTGTTTCTGTTTTGAACTGCTCTATTTTGTCTGGCTGCTTGAGGAGCTTCACCTCTATGAACAATTAGATTTTAGTAAGAGATGAAGCTATTATGAGTATCTAGGTCAAAATGGTATTTCCATTATTTACCTATAGACCAATGTCCTGTCCTGAACAATGCATCTGTTCTAGATTCATTTAAATACAGTCTACTGTCACATACCTTAGATGTTGTCCATACTGTTGGAAATGAGATCTGAATGGATCATCACTATCAATAGTATCATCTTAAAGAAAATAATTATCATTGTGAACATTATTTCAATGAATTATTTGACAAATTGCAAGCACTATTTTGCGAAACACTATCCGACAGTGCTTGCATACATAAATGTGCAATTCAATCCATATAATATATTGCTGTTCACTTGCCATGCTATCATACTTGTGATATTAGTTGTATCTAACAATAACAGGTCACATCTCAACCATACCCCCATGCTGCACAATGCTGCTCATCGATGCCATCAACACAAGGCCCAATTACATATATATATACCTACATTAAACTTTATTTAATTTCAGATTGTTGGGTAGCACATAGAGTATTCCCAATTACAAAATGCACAAAGAAAGCTATCATTGAACAAGGGAGAAGGAATCCCACTGGGAAGTGTTCTACTTTATTTTCAATTGTTAAATATTGTAGGTCTTGGTCCAATACCTTGTAAAAAAGCAAGTTTAACAGCCTGCGAATGAATAAATGAACCAACAGGGTCTGTCTTATATCTGTAGTCTTCATTATAGCTATCCAACATTTCCTGTAGCTCATTCATAGTAAACTGGGACATCTGTGCAGGTTTTTTGCCTTTTGTCATGCAGTACTCGTAAAGGTCATCTAGTTCATGGAATGTTGGAGGTTGTTTTTCTGTTTTCCTAGTTAGAAAGGACACTAAAATAAATCAGAACTTCCATTGGCATAGTAGATGAATGTGTACACTTAAAAATCCCAACTTTATTACAACTGAAATCATGAAAACTGTATTTGGTTGTGATAAAGAAATAGGTTGGTATTTTTATTCAGTAAGCAAGACTAAGCATTAGTGAATTTGATGTATTACAATACCCTGTTCCATTCAGTAATAACCCTATGGCCATATAACGATGAATAATCGACGTCTGTGCTTGTGCGCAAAGACGTGCATCACCAGGATTTGCTGCAGCTTCTTGTTCTCTTCGCTTTAGATTGGAATACAGTGTTGTCACCCAGAAAGGATTGGATGTTGTTTCTAGGATCATGCCATCTTGCAAATTGTAGTAATTTATTGTTCTGGAATAAGGAAATAATCGTTGGTAAAAATAGCATGACGTTTTATAAATTTTTTGGTTAAAAGCAGTCACAACTTTACACTGGTGAAATGTTAACTTCCTCGATATTCCCTAGGGGTCAGGGGATTCACCTGACTTGTGCACAATTTAAAATCTTGAAATTAATGCAAGAATTTAGGTAAGACATCCACTGAATGGACATTTTCTGTTCTGGTTAGAAGGAAGAAGTCTTTTGGGTAAAGAAGACTTGTTTGTTCCAGACCACGATGAAAATGTCTATGTAATTGGGCCAATCCCCTGTGAAAATCCTAAACAGAATCCTGTCCAGCAAATGTACAAGGGTTAGGTCCAGGATCTTGTCCAGCAATGTTATTCCTGTGTAGTATCCTAAAAGAAACCATGCAAGATCCTAGGATTTCCACCAGGGAAGGACATGAAAATGTGCAGCTACTAACAATTGAAATAATAGGTGATTTGCTCTATGGCATCACTACCACTACCAGCATTCTTTGTGAAATTTCTTTCATATTCACATTTTTAATCCCTTTTGAGATTAATGGAACAATTTGCTCTAATTTTGATGAAACAAGGAAGTAGGCAAGGCATCCAGCTGGTAGTGGTAGTATTCGAACTCAAATTAAATGCAAATCGCCTCTTCAAACTATACAGTGCGTGTAGTTATTCAACCCTCATTTGTACGCCCTATTGAGGCTGGAGTTGATCTATGGGAACTAAAACATGGACTCCTGATTGCCACAATAATGGGTTGCAAATATCAACTTTCTCTTACAAGACTAAACACACGTGACAAGTCAAATATACTTGTACAGTAAAATCTCTGTATTTTGGAATTTAATGAACTGTTACCTGTCATCTGCTAAGTCAATAAACGAACCATCCTGCCGTGCAACATACAGTGCAGTAATCTTGCTACCTTTAGCAATTCTCCTCACCTCCTGCAGAGAAAAAAACAAAAAGAAATGAGCAAACAGCTGAACTAAAGACCACAACAACAACACTTCACACACCTCTTTGATTTTACAAATTTCTTGTGTATTGTCTACATCCACGGCAATAATTGGATTCTCAAACGCTTCTCCGGGATTGTACTTTTGCTTATTTCGTATAAAGAACCTCATCTTGAGGGTGAAATACTAGTAAAAATCAGCTGAAAAATCACTACATTCTGCGGAAATATGAGACTTCGCGCCTTGGATGCCCGTTCAAATTAAAACAAGCAATTTCATTGGTTCATACTTTTACGCACGGATTGTCATATATTAACGCTGTTTTGATTGGAATACGCTAGAACACAATAAACCAATGAACAATGAGCTATAAAAACTATGACGCCCTTTAAATAATACAAGCGAGGTTTTGATTGGTCGTTGGTTTTTACATTAAAATGCATGAAAATCACGCATAAAACTAGTATAGTAGGAAAAACTTGATTTACAGTTGGGAGTTTTTATAGCAATTTATAATCCTTTTATGAAAAAATGAGTGCTGCATGGGCTAGATTTCTTACCAGAATAGAAACAATTCTTCCTAGACGGATGGTTCCCTTTTGGAATGCGCCAGCAGGTGAGAAAATTCGTAGTTTTTGGCGCGACTGTCGCGTATATTTTGGTCCATTTGGTTTCGCAAAGACGACCTGCCATAAAATTATGTTATAGTAACAGTTCAGAACTTCAAAATTAATTCAAGAATCAATTGAATGGTTTAGTAAAAAAAACACTGTTTGTTTATTTTAACTATTCTTCCTCTTTAGGGCCGAAAACGATATTTTTCTGGGCGCCAGCTTTCAAGTGGGTGAGTACTTTATTTGTGATATTTTTTTTGTCTCCCGGCCTTCATGTCCACGTAGGTCGATATTAAAATATGCATTAAAATATGCCGTTGAAATGCATAAAATGCATCAAAGACTTGTAACTCAAATGCATTTTGTGAATTTTGAAAGGTAATTGAGGATAACCTTTAGCCTTGACTAAAAATGTCACGACATTGTAGATGGCATCGAAATGACTTGCCTTTGCAAATATCAAAACAACTCTCAGTACTGGTGTCCTCATCATTTTATTAGACACGTAAACAATGATTCGCGTTATTAATTTTTTTATTTTCAGTGTGTAGTTTTGAACTTTGATTTTTCAAATTACCTTAGTTATTCATTTAATTTCAAGTGGTCATTGTGCAATAATTTTTTTCGTACTAATTATAATCTGATATACCAAACTCGGATCTGTATCAGACATCAACATCTTAAATGATAAAAAAGGTTGTTTGTTTTATCTGGTGTCTGTTTTGAATATGTGTGTTATCTTTTTGGACCAATCCATCAATATTCCCCAACTAGTTCACTTATTTTAACTCTCTGATAATTAGAGAGCTAAAATAAGACAATTGTCAATTATTGTTGCATTTGGTTGAGAAGTATATATTAAAACAAAGGAAGTTTATGTAGATGTCGTTGTGTATATTCCAGGGCCTAGTTATTGCAGGTATTGCAGATCTTGCAAGGCCAGCAGATAAACTCAGCCCTTCACAGTCAACAGCTTTAGCTGCTACAGGTAGGCAAATGTTGTCGTCTTTGGTTGCTATAACGGTGACGTGGATCTAGAGTTGTTGACAAAAACCTGCTGAGAAAAACCTTTCATTACATAACAGAGAACAAACCTACAGTTCGAACAAACTTGTGTTAAATTTAGTCACAGCCAGGAATTGACCCCACAGAGAGGTCAAAGGGCAGGACCTCATCTAGAGCCAACATGCAACCTTGCCTACCATGAACTACGAACACTTTTGTTTTTATATCAATGTGTAAAATGTTATGTCTGTACCCGACGGTGGTGTATTTTGTTATAATTTGTAAATCACGCAATTCAGCCTCGAGGCTGCGATGTGATATTATTAATAAAAATCTATTCTATTCTATTCTATTCATGGGTACTTGTTTGTTTCAAGGTTTAATCTGGTCAAGATATTCAATGGTTATCATCCCTAAAAACTGGTTATTGTTCAGTGTAAATATTGGTCTAGGAATTACAGGACTTAATCAACTAGGAAGAATAGCATAGTAAGTAGTCATTGAGTAAGAAATAAAATCTCATTCTTTGTTGGACATTATTTTTACATCTTAGTCTATTGTTTTATTCAAGAATCTAATCAGCCGATCATCCATGATTCATTTAATGTTCAATAATAACCTAACCTTCAGTTCATTCTCACTGTCAATCAAGCATTCAATTATTCATTCATTTTTCTAGAGTTCTGACGTTTGTCTATCGCTTCATTCAGACTTTAATCTACTCATTTAGTCACCATGATAAAACCCAGTTCATGAATATTTCAGTAATAAGATGAAGGAGATTCATGTATAGTTATTTCATACAATTTGTTCTCTGTTATTTATTGATCTTTTCAGAGTATATGCTTAGTTTTTGCAGACCCTTGTGTGCTGTCAATCATGTATATTATTTCATTCACTTTGTTCACTTATATTTCATTGATCTTTGCAGTTATCGATACACTCATCCAGAACTGTCACAAAACAACCAAGAAAGTACAGTATTGGAAGACTCCAAACCAACTATCCAAGATGAAAAGTGAATGCTTTATGACATTCAACATCCATTTACAAAAGGTTGTTCTGCGTATTTAAATTATTGCAAAGTTGAAAAGAATCATGGTGGATCTTAACACAATGCTTCTGTAGAAGATATATACAACAACCTTTTGATAATAGGTGCAGCAGTGAAAGACAACAGAGAAGTATATGGCTCCAGGTTTTTATAATGTAAATGTAGCAGGACCAACTACAAAATGGGAAATATGCTCAAGATAATTGAAATGATATAAAATAATATCTTCTCTGCAATGATGTAGATGCTGTTTAACAGCAGACTTTGTCAATTTTAATTAAATGAAATCCACATTCATTTGACATTTACACTGTATTATGCTTTGAATTAATAATATTAAGCAGTGCTGTTTTAAATCTTTTTACAGCTTTAAAGATGAATAAATTTATATCACATACCTACATTCTAAGTTACCAGCACATAAAAACAGATGTACAGACTGTACAGAGATTTATTTTGTGGATAGTGATATTCATGGCTTTTTGCAAACTGCCCCAACTTTAAATCATTATTGCAACATACTTTGAGACCCCGTATTTGTATGAATCAAATTATACACAATACCTCCCCAACCCTCTATGTTCTTTTGCAACTGATTGAATATACATGTAGTGCAATTTATACGTTTTTTTAATAGAGTTGTTTTTGTATGAATGGGAAACAGTACTGTATCATATCATAGCCATAGTTTTTAAGAAATCATTATTGAATTTTCTGCCGTACTGCAGCAGTATTGTAACTGTACTGTTTCACACTCATTTGTAAATGACTCTTACTATCACAGATGAGTCTATCCATATTTTATTGATGTTCTTAAATATTTCTTGAACTTAGTATATTGCAATTTATGTGTGTGCTAAAGCCTAGTAGTGAAATAGACACAAACATAAATGACCAAACCTATACATTTCTCTTGTGCTGTTCTCACTGAGATAGACACAAGGATAAGCAATATATACAAGATGAGCGGCCGATCTGTATGGAACATACAATGTCGAAGCCGAAGGCGAGACATTTTATATTCCATACAGGTCGGACGCAAATATTGTATATTACTTATAAAATGTCTAGATTAATGCAGCTATTCTAGACTAATGTTTTTGAAATTAGATTTAATTTGGCCGAGATATTTCATGATAAACCTTATGCAAATCAGGACGATTTCTGTATAAAATATACAGATACCTTCACGGTAGTGATTTGCTATTGTTCTGGGTTCATTAATTATTCATGAATTTTATAAGGATCAATACTTTCTGTTCTTTTTGTACTTGTGCTCTAGTTAGGACCAGGCTTGATTAACAATATTATTTAAAACTGCACCAGACCTACAAAATTGTTATTTTAATAACACTAAAATTTTATTATAGCTGTTAACTTTTTGAAGATTAAAGTCAATAAATTAATGATCATAAAATCTGTTCTTTTATTTATTTTATTCATTTATTTTAAATAGAGTGTTTTGCAAAGTTCAGTGAAATTCAGTGAAAATCACCAAGATTGAGCTTATGGAAGTGGAGCTATATAAATGTTCATTAATATTTTGTAATATTACTTAAATTTCATTACTTTGCTTTACTTCTGTGTTTTGATCTGGCCATTTTACACATTTGCTCACTACCGGCCCCTTTTACCCTGAATGGACTATTCCTCACCCCAGCTGGACCATTTGATTTCTTAGACATGTGAAACAGGAAAAAACAAATGCATTCCACCACTGATTTAAAATTTGACTGCATAGTAGAGAATTTGACAACTTTTCTGAGAGTCAAATGTCAGAGGTGTTGCCCAGGTGGTGGCAGTAGAGGATGGGGGGTGGTAAACCTTGGAATTGACTGATACATAACCTATGGTGGCAATTACGACCAGGTACGGAGGGTGTGAAAACAGTAACTGGCACATGCAGTTGGTTAGGTGCAAGAGGTCCTGATTCCTACTAACACCCTTGTTTCAAATTCCATTCTGTGTGGTAAGTATAAAATACCCATAAAAAGAGCATTGTTGAAGGAGGTGAAGTGAGCAACTTTAAGCTTGGGCAGTCTCATTTTCTGCAACAAATCGGCATGAATCAGTGAAAATTATTTTGGTTTGTTTTCAAACCAAGACTCCACTTCCTTATCATCTAGTCCTTTCTTTCTTGGCAGCCTGCAGGATTCAAAATAAGATACAAGCTTTCCATCTTTTGATGGAAGAAGATTTTGCATTTTAGATCCAAATTCTTTGGCCTGGAATGAAAAAAGTTGGCAATAATAAATTATTGTGAAATAGTCAAATGGTAATGCTGTGATCACTGACAGATATTGAAACGAATATATATATATATATATATATATATATATATATTCAACGAATATTGATTAGTGCATTTATTTTATTTATTTATTTATTTATTTTCGTTTCTAAACACGAGATTTGGATTTTCGGGTACAGTCTTCAACAGGTTTGTATTAAACATACATTATAGTGAAGTTTTACCTTCGCTACATATCCACTACATCAGTCTATGTTTACTAAGTGCAAAATCAACTTAATTCAACTTACAGTTTTTACTCCAAGGGCTGTCTTCACTCCATAAACAATCACGCTAACACCGCCCACTGCCAGTAACGTTCCATAACCCAACGCACGCCCTGCAAGTTTGACTCCGTCGTTGTAGCGATTGACGAACGCATCTGGACTTTTCTTTCGCGCCATTCCCAACGAAGCGCCAAAACCTCCCATCATGGAAGCAAAAGTCACTCCAGTAAGAAATATTGCTGCGGTTGTGAAACTTATTTCGTTGTTTTCTGTTTTTTCGCTGAAAATAATTTGTTTTTTTTCGTCCGCATGAAGATTTTCATCTTCGTCCGCCATTTTGAATTATTGGGAGATTACCGCTGGTCAAGTATGAGCCTTCAATGTAGCATTTAACAAATGGACATCAGTATGGACATCTAGATCGAATGACATCGGATGTTTTTGTTGTTGACGTTGTTGTTGTTTTCGTTATTTATTGTTCAACAAATGTTTTATTAATTTATACTTTAAATAGATTTGCGGGACATCAGTGAAAACAAAACTTTAAAAAATAAATTGTCATTAATACTATATAAAAAAGTAAAAAAATCGACATCTATACATTTATGATTAAGACATCACATGTCCATCACATGCATAAAAAATATGGTTTAATTTTTGTGGTGAAGCCCTTGTAAATGCACACTTGCGGTCACCCTGTGGTAAGCACACGCATGCGTTGTAAGTTCTCAATCCGGGCGGGCTCTTCGCTGAGGAGCTAAAAGGTCACAGTCGAAAATGAGTTGAAAATACTTCAAATTTCTGGTGATTTTACCTGCAAAATAACAGGAACGACGCCTCTAGCATACATCTTGTAGCTTCAGCTATGGCACTGTAGTGTTTTCGTGTTTTAATGTGCGCTGAGCTTGGCAAATGACGACCGAAGCGACAAAACAGTACAGCCCAATTATGTCAAGAAGAAATTGGGAAGTATTTCCCGGGCGAAATAAATTTTACTGCGATGGACGAATAATGATGGCTAGGAACAATAGAGTATTTTACTTTACTCTCGCTCTTATATTTGTCTGCACTGGATTATTTTTTGGCTTCGAGTAAGTATAAGCTTATATTTTACATAAGATTTTCATCTAAATTCGTTAATTTTCCCTCTCCTGACATTAGATCATACACAATTTTAATCGCAATCAAGCATATGATCGTGAATTTATTAACCTTTAGACCTTGCTCTCTACTGTATTTTAGAGTTTTGTTGATATAAATGCTATTTTTTGTTAGTTTGCGTTGAGAATACTTGCAAAAAGAGCCGTCAACTACAATGTAGATTTCATAATCTTGTCAATCGACCATCAAGCATTGTTTTGTTGTTATCTGTGCTAAGATTGGCCTTACATTTGTGTAGTTTTTACTTCTTGCTATCTTGTCGAATCACGAACTGCACAAAAAGGTGGACGTTTTTACTCTTTTCAAGTCTATAGCTTCTGTAGTTTACAATCCATAGATATTGCGTTGTTGTGATGTTTTTTTGTTATTTTTCATTCAAGCATTCAAAGTCTGAATATGAAATTACAAAAGTCGCCATGAAAAATATTATTCTTGTCATGAAATTTAATATTGCGATTCTAGTTTCAAAGATTACTATCGAAGTACTTTGTCAATACGTTATTTATTTGTACAAATTATTTGATTGATTTTGTTTACAACATTGAAAAGTCAGTATTCAAACTTTATGCTTCAATAATTTCAAACTCGCCCTAATTTTTCTTATTATTATTATTTGTTGTTCAGTGTGTTTTCCAGCAAAGTTAAAGTGTATATTTTTGTTGGAAAATACTTATTATCACATTAAAACATGAGAATGCCTTAATAAATGACTTTTTTCTCCATCAATGTGTAAAAGTGCTTTTTGACTATAATTATGGTAATTGTGTAGCTTTGAACTGTGCATAAAGCTGGAAGATTTCGCAATTTTTACGTGAATTCTGTTTGAATTTCATTTGAAAAAATGATTAAATAATAATAATAACAGTTGTAATAATTTTTAGCAAAAAATTACAATAACTATATTTTTTAAAACATCTCACAAACAAGCAGCCCTATTTTTAATTCGAACTAAATTTGAGCATAGGTCATCAGGCTAAATTTTGAGAAAATTTTCAAAATATCACCAGTCTAGAGCTTTATCAAATGTACTTCACATTATTTATTCATACTGTAAGTTATCTTTTTATCTTCCTAAATCTTCTAATGGATTTTTTGTTTTGTCTAACCATGATATGTTATTTTCCAAAGACATTGAGCTTCACCTGGCACTTAGAATCCAAATGTACATTACAGTGTGATGCACGCTACCATAGTCACCTAGCAATATTTTTGACAAATTTTTGACTATTTTTTTCACATGTTTTATGTGTTTTTCCCCACTCACCTATCATAAGTTGACCATCAACATGGATTTATGGGACATTTCTTAAGTATTTGTCACAAAAATGTCAAAAAACCTGTTTAAAATCTGTCTAGATGACTACTGTAGCACACTTAGCACTGTAAGTTTATTGAAAAAAAAAAGAAATCAGAAATAAACATTAAAACATTTGAATATAATCAAATACAGATTGATCTTAGCTCTAAATTAATTAATGACAAAGAATTGATAATTTTTTGGCATTGTATTCAAAAGGAGTGACTAAGAAAAGAATTTCCTTTTTTTTCAGTGGCCCATATCTCTATATCCACCTATCACCCGCTGTACCTCTCATAGCGGCATGGTTATTTATATTCGTCATGGCAACATTGCTGAGGGCAGCATTTAGTGATCCTGGTATTGTGCCGAGAGCATCAGCAGAAGAAGCTGCTTATATTGAAAAGACTTTAGGTGAGTTTGAGGACATGATCTATAGCTTGGGAGATTGGCATGGTATGGAATTTATCAAATGCCATTGAAAATAGTTTTCATTTAACATTTAATTATCTTGAGATGTAGATAAAAATTAAATAGGTTATGTTAGATGGGATCATAATGAAATGGATAAAACCATTTATAGAATCATTGTTATTAACACAGAATTATTGATTGAATTCCAGGTACTATTTATCAATTATCAATGATGACTAATTTATTATTATCAATTGATTGATCAACTTGGAATATCATCTGATTCATGTATTTTGATATATATTTTTTAATATAGAAACTCCACCATCAGAGGGCCAAGGTTACCGTCCACCACCAAGAACTAAAGAAGTTACAGTCAATGGACAAACTATTAAACTAAAGTTCTGTTTTACATGCAAGATATTTCGACCACCCAGAGCTTCCCATTGTAGCATGTGTGATAATTGTGTTGGTAAGAGACTGATGACGATCACATTAAGATGATGATGGTGTGGTGATGATGATGGTGGTGGTGATGATGATGATAAAGGTGGTGGTGATGATAATGGTGGTGATGATGATGGTGGTGATGATGATGGTGGTGATGATGATGGTGGTGATGATGATGATAAAGGTGGTGGTGATGATAATGGTGGTGATGATGTTGACTGTCACCAATTATGACTTTTGTTCCTGTATTCTCAATTGAATAAAAAAACTAAATGTGAAAGGATTTTTTTTTTAAATCTATTAAGGTAATTCCGTAGTAATAGAACTAGCCATAGAATTTTGATAAAACTTTTTAAAGTAAAACATTTTGAGTTTTTCATTTAAAATATAAGATAAAATAATGGGGTCACCGTATTGGTTTTCGAGAGAAAAAAATTTAAAGTAGACCCACTTTTGTCAATTTAACGTCTAACATTCGAAAATGGTCATCATTCATAAAATTGTCTCTTTACTGAGCTTGGTCAATACCAAATGTTTTTAATGCGCTGTAAGGTACTCCTTGTACATTGCACTTCTGATGTAAAGCAAAACATTTACACTAAAACTCAACAACGAAAAGAAATAAAGCAAAAATTAACAAAATGTTGGCATTTTTACGGGCTTCATCGATGCTTTTACCTTCAGGAACACTTTTCAAAATATCTAAAAATTTAGCCATAGAATTTTGTCATCGATCACATATGTTGTGAAAACCATGATTTGAAATGATATTATGAAATAAAAAAGATAGGTGCCCGTATTGGTTTACGAGATATTTTAAGACATGCCCTGAAAATTCAATGAAGATCATGGTTTTACCGAGTGTGGACTGGGGCGAATTTAAAGAAATTCGTAATTTTTCACTTGAAAATGTAAAAACCGTTCGGATTTTTAAATTAAAGTGTTTCTTAGACATATCTCTGTATTTATTGATGATAAGAAATGTAAAACTCTAAAATTCGAAGTATGCGCAGAACTGTGCGCAATGCAAAACTACGGAATTACCTTAAATGGTGTGTAGGCATGGGTAAAACATCTCTTTTCGGGGTTATTGTAACTTGTATTAAGTTACTAAAAACTGAACTAAAATAGTATTCTTAATTCTTATCCACAGAACGGTTTGATCACCATTGTCCATGGGTAAGCTTCTTACTTAGTATCACTATTTTGTGATGATTATGATGATGGTGATGATGATTGTAATGTTAGTGATGATTGTAATAATGATGGTTGTAGAGTAATGTATTTATGAGGAAATTTTATGATGTTTATTTTGTATTTCTAGGTTGGTAATTGTGTAGGCAAGCGCAACTATAAATACTTCTACATGTTCCTTCTTTCATTATCTTTCTACTGTTGTTACCTGTTTACATTTGTCATCCTACATATTGTCATGTGTAAGTACACAATGAATAACATTGATTTCATATGAATTGGAAGTACCAAAATGTTTTTCTTGACTCATCTGCAGATTTATAGCAGCATTAAAATTGCATTATTTACCACTATGTTATACGTTGTTGTTTCAGTAACCCAAGGTGACTATACTTTTGTTGGGGCAATGAAACAGTCTCCAGCTAGATATCCTTCATATAAAAACAATGATTGACAGTGATGTGATGATGATGATGATGATGATGATGATGATATTGGTAGTGGTGATGATTATGATGATCATGGTACATGATGGTGATGATGGTAGTGATGATCAATAGTTAGAGGTGATGGTAGTGGTGATGGTTATGATGATCATGTTACATGATGGTGATGATGATGTTAGTGATGATCAATAGTCAAAGGTGATGGTAGTGATAATGATATGACTACATGCCTTCTAATACCAATATATAATTGTTGTTAACAAATAAAACGATCAGTCCTGTCAATAGCAATATCCCAATATGCTGCTGTTTCTTCCTTGACTATTTGTACCATACTAGTTGCAGTCATATGTTTTTTCTCTGTGTGGTCAATCGTAGGACTGACTGGTTTTCATTCATATCTAGTAGCAACCAATCAAACAACAAATGAAGACGTGAGTATAGCCTTTGTGCACATATTTACAAAATAATAAGAGGATGTAAAACCCTGGTCTTCACTGGCTCATAAGCACAAGATATAATTATGCAGAAAACAAAGAAAAAAAACAAAGGAATGAAGTCAAGTGTGTGACATAAGACATCAAATGTTTTGAGTGCAAGCCATTTTGAAATCAAACTTAACTCAGCAAAAAATCACAGCAATGATGTCTTTATTATTAATTTTAGTACATATAATCAAAGCCACAATTTTGTCTGTAATAATTGATGTATTTAACCAGCTATTGTTTTTGTTTGTAGATAAAAGGTTCGTTCTCCTCTCGACGAGGTCAAGACAACTATAACCCATACAGTTTAGGTAGTTGCTGTGGGAATTGTTTAGCAGTTTTATGTGGACCTGTACAACCAAGGTAAGACACAGTGCCAATTAGTTACCATAACTATGTCTTGTGTGCTATCATTGTCACATATTTGTTTATGCAATGGACATTTTTCATCCTGTCAATATCCTTATCGAGTGTTGTTTTGACTGACTCTTTTAATAACAATAATTTTGATGGCTACTCTTATTATAACATTAATTATGCAGTAGTCATTTTAGCATTTGCATGTGCTTCAAATTTTCATACTTTTTCAGTTTGATAGACAGAAGGGGCATTGTTATACCGGATCCTCCAGACACAGATAAATATGGTGCCCTAGGAACCACTATTAGTACGCAGGTGAGTCTTTGCATTCCAAAACAGCTCTTGCTAAAAAATAAGAGTAGAGTCCTGTTGACTTTCAATTAATTCCTGTGTTCCTTTTTATTAAATCTCAAAAAAACATTACTGTTTCTTTTTCTTTTCTTTTTTTTTCAACAACAATAAGTTTATTTGTACCTTGCATGAGCAGTAACTGGTATATTTAAGTTTAAATGCATGTCTGTCTGTCCAAATGATTCTATAGTATCATATCTTTCTGCCTTTTTCAGGCTCGTAATCCCCCCTATGGCGTCAAGGAAAGTGTACATAGATTTGACAAAAATGTTCCACCCAAGTTATTAGAAGACTCTGTCACAGACAGCGGGGCAGAGCAGGAAGACATGTTAAAAGCTGACAGTGAAAAAGGAATAGTTAAATTGAGTAGTGTCTAAGTGTAAATATGATTTGACTTCTCAATTTTAGAAGTAATTAACAAAAAGCAGGAATTCTAATTTGGGATAGTCACAATGGAATACTGTTGGTAGTAGTAGTTTTATTGGGCTTCCTGAGATATGTATGACACAGGAACTCCCTGAAATTATGGTACAATGTAGCTGTTTTGCTACTGTTGAACTCCTTCAACTGTAAAAGATCAGTGTTGGTAATAAATCTAGGTAACATCGCTAATAATTCTGGTAATATTAGCATTTTAGATTTTAGAAACTTGAAGACATTTCCTTATGCAGCTCTAATCTCAGTGGCGGTTCTAGGGGTGGGGTGCAGGGGGTGAAAGCCACTCCTGAAAGGTGTTCAAGTTCTTGCTTTTTCAACTATTTTTCCAAAATATTGTCAGTATTTCATGTTTACTGGGTATTGCACCCCCTCCTGAAAATGATGCACCCCCTCCTGAATACAGCCCTGGATCTGTCCTTCAATCATCATTTAATCACTTAGTTATTTCTACAATGTTTAGGTATGGTAAGTTAGGTAATCCAAGCTCAGATCAGACTGTAAATAAAGGATCACTGCTATTACTCTAGGTCTGCTTTTGAAGTCGAACCAGTGTTGACCATGCACAAGTTTTTGTTTAAGCCCATCTGAAATATTATAGTTGTGAAATGAAATAAATGCTAAAGGATGATTTATATGGTACAATTTGTCGCATGTGATTTGTAGTATACAACTAGTCGTGAGGTTCAAAACGTGCTAAAACTAGTTGTAGGTCATTCGCGAGTGACTACTTTTAGAAGTTACTACTAGTCATATACTACAAATCCTATGGGACAAATCGCACCGTGTAAATTGGGCTTAACAACTATTCCTTTTTAAAAATTTGATCACATGTATTTTCAGGCAGTAGCCAATCATTTTTTGTCTGTTTGTACAGCCTTGAAACAAAAATTTGTGCATGGGGATTTCTTGAACAATAGCCAAATATAATTACAATAGAGTTTACCAAGTCATATAATTCTATTAACTATATTCAAAAAGATAAAGTTGCTCTGAGTGGGAAACTGTACTGCTACGGTACTCCTGTAATGTGGAAGATGATTGTGTTTTTTTTGTTTTGTTTTTTTTAATTACTGTTATCATGGTCAAGTTTCACACTCGCACTAAATCTAACCCCTCATACTTTATTATCATATTAATTTTCTATTAAATTTTGTAAATAAGTAAGCTTTTTTTTCAAGGGAACAGTTTGTGATTACTTAAATTTTTGTATGTAGAACCATATTGGTTTGTTTTAATTTAGAAAAAGCCCTTGCCACAAAGCCCATGGCAGATAACATCAGACTTTCTCAATACTACACACATCCAGATGATCACAACACATCATAGCCTGCGTCACATCCGCAATTTCTCACGTGAGAAATTGCGGATGTAACACAGGCTAAACACATCAATGTTAATCAAATTCGCCTGGCTCAAATCTTTATCACCCAATACAACACCCTCATTCTTTATACATTACTCCCTGGTGGGTGCAGTCTGACATTGGCTGTGTTTGCAAAGGCCATAGAGTAACAAGATATTGTGTGACATACCAGTAGTTCAAATGCGTTACTCAACAAATTAAAAACACAAAGTCTATTTCTGAATAAGTGAGTGATGGATGAATAAATACATGGATAAAGATATCAAGTCTGTGCATTGCATATTCTTTTTTCTACAGATTGTATACACAGAATAAAGATAGTGCTTTTCATGCTTTATCCAATTGGTCCCAAATATTATACCTATTATATAGCTGTAACTCATGTACAAATGATAACCTGGCATCTGTCACCTGTGGACTTTCATTTTGTCAGCATCATTGATTTGCTTTTATTTATTGCTATTTCTCAATTTCATTGAAAAACTCACAATTATTCCTTCCTGTTGTGTTATTGCCCTTCTCTTGGAATAGGTTTTTACACAGTAGTGGGAATTAAATCAAAGTTAAAAATTGTTTCCTCCACAAATCTCTGAAAACAATCTAATTTTTTCCTGATTAGATTCCTTTCATTTCTTTAAACCAGACAAACTCATTCCCAGTTCCAAGTGAATATAAACTTTGAAATTTTGCTAACAATTTTATGTCTTGGTTTTGACAAAGTGTTAAATCTTTGTTCTGTGTCTAGAATGAAGGCATTGGGATGTCAGGAGTGTGGTCCTTCAGCACTGTCAGAAATACAGCCTGTGAAAACAGAAACGTTTATGCATAAAATAAGAGTGATGAAAAGTGATGGAAAATTTCTTTGCTAGTAAGTAATCATACTGACTCACCATGACAGTCCATTTGCGGTTCTCTGCTTCCTGCCACACTAGAGACTTATCAGAATAGAAGACTTCATCATCAACTTCTTCCTTGTGACGTGGTAGACAATGGAGAAAACATGCATCACTCTTGGCAAGTCCCATCAACTACAAACAAATAAACAATGAATAGTAGAAAATAGAATAGTACAAATATCTATTAGATTTACAACACAATAAACTGAATTGATATGACAGTTTCTCACTCTTTATTTTGCTGTAAATTAATCAATTAGTCATTAGTTAGTTTGCTACTAGTCATTTACATTTTCAAACACACTCCCGTCACTACTTGTTAGGGTCTGGGTTCAAGAGTGTTTGCTTGTAGGCTAAACAAAGTATGAAAAAAATGTTGCTGTGACTTGAACTCTCCCGTCTTTCTGGACTGATGTGAATTTTCACTGGATAGATACTGAACACAAAATATCCATTAAAAGCTACAAAGGCCAACACAATGCAAACAAGAAAGTTAAGAACCATGATAAAAGAGGAAGATTTTGCTACCTTTTTGTCAACAGAAAATCCTTCAAATGCCTGGAGTCTCTTAGTAGTTTCTTCTTCCTGCCCCATGCTGACCCATGTGTCAGTCACAACTATATTGGCATCTTTGCATGCTTCTCTAGGGTCATTAGTCAGCTCCAAAGTGGTCTTAAACTGTATAATCACACAACACAATCTAATCAATAAAAAAATGAAAAATATACCTGTCCAATGAAAAGACAAAATCGCTATAGTGTACCTCCGCTGCAAAATCCTTGGCTTGTTTAGTGACATTTGGATCTGGTTCATAACCCTGAAAAATAGATAAATATTAAATGGATGAATAAATGAGTGAATGAACAAACAAATAAATCAATGAGTAAAAGTTAGAATAACATATTAAATAAATGGATGAAAGAATAAACAAAATGAAGAAGAAATTAGTCTAATGAACAAAAAGATGAATAACAGAGATAAATGAATAAACAAAATCATGAGTGAATGAATGATTGAACAAACAAATAAATGAGTAAAATAATAAATACATGCATGGATGGATGAATGAATGAAAGAGAAACCTTTGGTGTAGCAATACGAATATTCATCCCAAACTTAGGAAATCCCATCATAATTGAATGTAAGATGTTGTTTCCATCGCCAACCCAGGCAACAGTACTGCCATATAAGGAACCAAAGTGTTCCTGGAGAGTTTGTAGGTCGGCAAGAGTTTGAAGGGGATGATATAAGTCTGACAAACCACTGAAAAATACATGTCAGTAACAATTAACACATGTTTGACAAAGGGAAAATAATCATAACATATTAATTCACAATCCATCATTGATGATTGTCATCATCTATCATGATCACCATCTACCAACACCATGACTGACACTGACATCGACATCACCATGTACTACACCATGATTATAACTTCCTCCGTATCATCACCATCAACCCTAACATCATCAATATCATTATCATCATCCCTGTCTGGTTGCCAGCCTACCTGATAACAGGAACAGTTGCTACTTCAGCCAGTACATCCAGGTCTGTTTGATCATGTACTCTTGCCAGAATAATATCACAAAACTGTGAAAGAACTCTGGGAAACAACATAAAAAACAGATAATCACATTCATTTGATGGTAATGGTTCCATGAGCAAAAGAGGGCAGGGAAAGAAGGAAAGATTATAACACATTTTCAGTTCTTACTTTGCAGTGTCATAAATGCTTTCATTGACACCAAGATGAATGTCATTGTCTGTCAGGAAGAGAGGATGAGCTCCAAGCAAGGCTAAGGCTGTGGAATATAAAGAAATGCGGAAAATATCAGTATTGATATCACTGTCTGGCAAGAAAATAAGGTTTGTTTATGATGCTGTTAATACAAAATAATGATGGTAGTACCATAATATAATTATGGTTAGTAATGGTGTTAATACTGATGATATGGTAAAGACATTGATGATGATGACAGGAGAGAATGATGAAGGAAATAGGAATGGTGATAATTATTATAATGAATAAAATGATGATGATGATGATGATGACAATAATGATTATTGATGGTAACAATGATGACTATCTATTTCATTCCCACCTGTTTCAGATGATATCCTGGTCCGCGTACTTCTCTTCTGAAAAATAAGAGCTGCAGATTTTCCATCCAGTGGCATGAACCTCTGCATAACAAAAAATATCATTTAAATTCAGTCATGTGGAACCAAACCCTTTTTACCGTAGACCCATTTTACTCACAGCCTACAATTGCACTATATATATACTCAAACAATACATCATCATCATTTTAGCAGTTAATGTTACAAAGAGTTAAATTACAGAAAACTAGTCATCATAGGTGTTTATTCATGACATTTAAGTTAAATAATTTTAAGAGTCACCTCCTCTAGATAGGATCTCTCTTTAAATCTGGACTTTAGGTCAGCAGCTACCCACAACAAGTACCGTATTTCATCACTTTTGAAATCTTTCAATGTGAGCAAGTTCCTTCCTTTGATGGATGGGAATGGGTGGTCGGAATGACTGGAATGCATATAAGATTTTAAATTCAAATCAAATTTATCTGATGATACTTGCAAGAGATAATAAATAATAGCAAAGCATACTATTAGAAAATGATAAGAATTCTGCACATCTCTACAGAGCATATGATCAACATGACATCAAGCAACAGAATATAATAGAGTACACACACTACAAGTGTGCAACATAAATGCCACTAAATAGTGCTATTTTATGCTAATTCTATTGTTTTCTTTTGTTTAATTAGCACTATTTACCACTAAATAGTGACAACTGTTGCACACATTTAGCGTTTGTACTCTAATTGCCACACAATTCAATAATTTATCAAACATCCTTATTTCAACAAAACTGGAATCGAGTCCTAAATAGTGGTCCAGCCAGGATTTGGGCCCTGACAAGCCTCTCAGATGGCAGTTTAGGCCTGATGCTCAAACAACTGATCCAGCATGAAATTCCGTACTCAATCAAAATTTAGAACAAATCAAAGTATGTAGCTAACGTTTTTAGTTTAACTCAATCGAAGTAATGGTATTCCTGTGTAATAAAAGCATTCCAAAATGGCGTCTGTAAACTTCCTCAATATTCATGTACATATTTGTACAATTAGTACTTTTGACCTATGTTTGATTTAATAAAATTCATTTGACACAACTGGTTTACAATAGTACTTGTGGTATGAATGGACACAACATAAACAAACAACGTGGCAATAAACGCATGAGCTGCTCACCTCCAGCTGGATCAGTTCTAAATAGATTAACAAAAAAATCAAATTAAAAGTCACTGGCCATATATTGAACTTGTAAGTGTCTAGGTAAGCATTTTGACCTGAGTTTGAAATCGTTATGAAACATGTGTAAACAAAGCTGCTCAATGCTTCAACTTTTAAATCTAAAATTTCCACTAAAAAATGGTCCATGTCAAATCTATCAAGTTTTCGTGACTGAGCTTACCTCTCGCTACATAGTGGTCTTTGAGATACTAGTGCTGCTGACAGATTTGAAGGTTGTACAGTTTTATTCCATAGCCGTGTACAACGACAAAGTGTAGAAGTCAATTTTCGTGCAGTACTCAGGGAAGCCATTTTGGACGTGACAGATGCGTGATGTGGATTGCGTTACTTTACACTCGGAAACTCTTCGGTTTTGTCTCGGGTTTTAGCCAGATTCAAAGAAAAACCTCCAGCATTAACTTTTGCTTTTTTTGAATATCAGCAAAGACACTTACAGCACAACTTCATGCATGTGCGCCGCATTCAGTCGTTCAACTGAAAAGCTTGCCTCACCACTCGCTCTAGATCTGCCATACCCTTTTCTACCATGGTTGGTAGATATCACAGTCATACTTGTTCTTCTTTTATGTATTTTATTAATTATTTGTATTCAATCTTAAAGACAAGTAAATAAAAAAACGAAGTAAAAAATGAAAAATACAAATATAAAATTTGGAAGAAAAGAAGAAAACTTTCACGGTCAGCGGTGATCGTCCAAAAAGTATTTTAAAAATTAGGTAGGTACTTCATGTAATGTATTCATTTGTATTCCTATTATAATCTTTATTCGCCTTGTTTTTTCTTTCTTTCATTACAATATATTGATATACTAATATTACGCAAGAAAAAACCTCAGCAAGTCTTTGAAGGCTTTTCTAGGAGATTTCCTTTGATACACTAATACTATTATTTGTATTGTATTTTGACGGCTTGATTATTAGTTAACATAACTGATATGATCTAATATAACATATACAATTTACAAGATATGTTTATTATTATTTATATATTTTATTATCCTTTGTATTCCCATGTATTTCTACCTATTCCTCTGTATTCCTATGTATTCCTATGTATTTCTCTGTATTCCTATGTATTCCTATGTATTCCTGTTCCTAGGTATTCCTATCTATTCCTTCTGTATTCCTATGTATTCCTATTTATATTCCTATTTATTCCTATGTATCCCTATGTATCCCTATGTATTCCTATGTATTCCTAGGTATTCCCATGTATTCCTGTGTATTCCTATGTATTTCCCTGTATTCCTATGTATTCCTATTCCTATGTATTTGACTAGTTTACGTCTGTATCAAAAATTGCTTCCTTTTCACTAGTTTTATGACAAAGTTGATTTAAATGTGACCCAGTCAAAAGACACAAAAAGTCATTTATTACATAGTTTAATTTAGATTTATTCCATTTTTCTTACTATTTTCTCGATAATTTAGTGGTACATGTAATTCGTTTATGCAAAGAAATGTTCTTCCTTCGTTCAGTATTTTACAAACAATGCATATGATTAATGTTTACACGGAAACTTGTCCAAGAAACGTTCGCGTGTAGGACATCCTATCCATTCAGAGCTTAAGGTGAGAATACGTAAGATTCGTAAGTTCTCCTGAGAATGTAAGAATCTCCTCAAGAAGTTCTCTTGAGAGACTAATAAAAGTAGTTCGTAACTAACCTAGAATCAGTGCAATCAAAGGTCTGAAGGAATAACGTATCTAATAGAGTCGTAGACAAGACAAAAAACTTTCGTCGAAGAAAGATCTCGTTCCCGTTACGAATACGTAACGCCATTTATTCGCACGGCAGAAAACCTATTCAAATCTAAAAGCGATGAATATTCTGTCAAACATTTACAGGACACTCTTAACACTGTTCAAGACGATATCCAATTCATTCACCAGTTTGTTACTCCGATTTTAGTACGTTTTGAGAGGAAAACCTCATCCGTACGAATAAATAACGAAATTTATTCGTACGGCAGTATTTATGCAAACCTATTCCTAACTAAAGGCGATGAATATTCTGTCAAACATATCCTAAAAGCGATGAATAATCTGTCAAACAAATTCTGGACACTTCTAACACTATTTAACGATATCTAATTCATTGACAAGTTTTTTAGTCCGATTTTTGTACGTTTTCCGAGGAAAACTTCATTTCCGTACGAATAAGTCACGCCATTTATTCGTACGGCAATATTTTTATAAACCTTTTCCAAACTAAAAGCGATGAATAATCTGTCAAACATATCCTACACACTTCTAACTTTGTTTAAGACGATATCCAATTCATTTACCATTTTTTTAGTCCGATTTTTGTACACTTTCACAGGAAAACGTTATTTCCGTACGAATAAGTCACGACATTTATTCGTACGGCAGCATTTATTCAAACCTATTCAAAGCTAAAAGATATGAATATTCTGTCAAACATTTTCTAAGCACTTTTAACACTGTTTAAGACGATATCCAATTCCTTTGCCAGTTTTTTACTCCGATTTTTGTACGTTTTCAGAGGAGAATTTCACTTCATTTCCGTACGAATAAGTCAACGCCATTTATTCGTACGGCAAAATTTATTCAAACCTATTCAAAGCTAAAAGCGATGAATATTCTGTCAAACATATCCTACGCACTTCTAACACTGTTTAAGACGATATCCATATCATTTACCAGTTTGTTAGTCCGATTTTTGCACGTTTTCAGAGGAAAACGTCATTTCCGTTCGAATAAGTCACGCCATTTATTCGTACGGCAGTATTTATGCAAACCTGTTCAAAGCTAAAAGCGATGAATATTCTGTCAAACATATCCTACACACTTCTAACACTGTTTAAGACGATTTCCAATTAATTTACCAGTTTTTTTTACTTCGATTTTTGTACGTTTTCAGAGGAAAACCTCATCCGTACGACTAAGTAATGCCATTTATTCGTACGGCAGTATTTATTCAAACCTATTCAAATCTAAAAGCGATGAATATTCTGTCAAACATATCCTACACACTTCTAACACTGATTAAGACGATATCCAATTCATTTACCAGTTTTTTAGTCCGATTTTTGTAGGTTTTCAGAGGAAAACGTCATTTCCGTACGAATAAGTCAAGCCATTTATTCGTACGGCAGTATTTATGCAAAACTGTTCAAAGCTAAAAGCGATGTATATTCTGTCAAAGATATCCTACGCACTTCTAACACTGTTTAAGACGATATCCAATTCCTTTGGCAGATTTTTACTCCGATTTTTGTACGTTTTCAAAAGAGAATTTAACCTCATTTCCGTACGAATAAGTCAACGGCATTTATTCGTACGGCAGTATTTATTCAAACCTATTCAAATCTAAAAGCGATGAATATTCTGTCAAACATATCCTACACACTTCTAACACTGATTAAGACGATATCCAATTCATTTACCAGTTTTTTAGTCCGATTTTTGTAGGTTTTCAGAGGAAAACGTCATTTCCGTACGAATAAGTCACGCCATTTATTCGTACGGCAGTATTTATGCAAACCTGTTCAAAGCTAAAAGCGATGAATAATCTGTCAAACATATCCTACGCACTTCTAACACTGTTTAAGACGATATCCAATTCATTTACCAGTTTTTTTACTCCGATTTTTGTACGTTTTCAGAGGAAAACCTCATCCGTACGAATAAGTAATGCCATTTATTCGTACGCCAATAATGAAATAAACATTTTCCAATTTAAAAGCGATGAATATTCTGTGCTAAATCATTTAGCAGTTTTTCTCTCTGATTTTTGCACGTTTTCAGAGGAACACTTCATTTCCGTACGAATAAATCAAGGCGTCAGCTATTCGAACGTTAGTATTTATATCAACCTTTTCCAAACTTAAAAAAAAATTAATATTCTGTCAAACATTTTCAGGACACTTCTAACACTGTTTAAGTCGATATCCAATTCATTTACCAGTTTTTTACTCCGATGTTTGTACGTTTTCAGAGGAAAACGTCATTTCCGTACGAATAAGTCAAGCCATTTATTCGTACGGCAGTATTTATGCAAAACTGTTCAAAGCTAAAAGCTAATATTCTGTCAAACATATCCTACGCACTTCTGACACTGTTTAAGACGATATCCAATTCCTTTGCCAGATTTTTACTCCGATTTTTGTACGTTTTCAAAAGAGAATTTAACCTCATTTCCGTACGAATAAGTCAACGGCATTTATTGGTACGGCAGTATTTATTCAAACCTATTCAAAGCTAAAAGCGATGAATATTCTGTCAAACATATCCTACACACTTCTAACACTGATTAAGACGATATCCAATTCATTTAACAGTTTTTTAGTCCGATTTTTGTAGGTTTTCAGAGGAAAACGTCATTTCCGTACGAATAAGTCACGCCATTTATTCGTACGGCAGTATTTATGCAAACCTGTTCAAAGCTAAAAGCGATGAATATTCTGTCAAACATATCCTACACACTTCTAACACTGTTTAAGACGATTTCCAATTCATTTAACAGTTTTTTTTACTTCGATTTTTTTACGTTTTCAGAGGAAAACCTCATCCGTACGACTAAGTAATGCCATTTATTCGTACGGCAATATTTAAATAAACATTTTCCATTTTAAAAGCGATGACTAACCTGTCAAACATATCCTACGCATTTCTAACACTGTTTAAGACGATTTCCAATTCATTTACCACTTTTTTTTACTTCGATTTTTGTACGTTGTCAGAGGAAAACCTCATCCGTACGAATAAGTAATGCCATTTATTGGTACGGCAATAATGAAATAAACATTTTCCAATTTAAAGCGATGAATATTCTGTGCTAAATCATTTAGCAGTTTTTCTCTCTGATTTTTGCACGTTTTCAGAGGAACACTTCATTTCCGTACGAATAAATCAAGGCGTCAGCTATTCGTACCGCAGTATTTATATCAACCTTTTCCAATCTTAAAAGAAATTAATATTCTGTCAAACATTTTCAGGACACTGCTAACACTGTTTAAGACGATATCCAATTCATTTACCAGTTTTTTACTCCGATTTTTGTACGTTTTCAGAGGAAAACTTCATTTTCGTAAAAATAAGTAACGCCATTTATTTGTACGGCAGTATTTATATAAACCTTTTCAAAACTAAAAGCGATGAATAATCTGTCAAACATATCCTACACACTTCTAACACTGATTAAGACGATATCCAATTCATTTACCAGTTTTTTAGTCCGATTTTTGTACGGTTTCAGAGGAAAACGTCATTTCCCTACGAATAAGTCACGCCATTTATTCGTACGGCATTATTTAAATAAACCTTTTCAAAGCTAAAAGCGATGAATAATCTGTCAAACATATCCTACGCACTTCTAACACTGTTTAAGACGATATCCAATTCATTTACAAGTTTTTTAGTCCGATTTTTGTAGGTTTTCAGTGGAAAACGTCATTTCCGTTCGAATAAGTCACGCCATTTAATCGTACGGCAGTATTTATGCAAACCTGTTCAAAGCTAAAAGCGATGAATATTCTGTCAAACATATCCTACGCACTTCTAACACTGTTTAAGACGATTTCCAATTCATTTACGACTTTTTTTTACTTCGACTTTTGTACGTTTTCAGAGGAAAACCTCATCCGTACGAATAAGTAATGCCATTTATTCGTAAGTCAATAATGAAAAAAACATTTTCCAATTTAAAAGCGATGAATATTCTGTGCTAAATCATTTAGCTGTTTTTCTCTCTGATTTTTGCACGTTTTCAGAGGAACACTTCATTTCCGTACGAATAAGTCAAGGCGTTAGCTATTCGTACCGCAGTATTTATATCAACCTTTTCCAATCTTTAAAAAAAATTAATATTCTGTCAAACATTTTCAGGACACTTCGAACACTGTTTAAGACGATTTCCAATTCATTTACCAGTTTTTTAGTCCGATTTTTGTACGTTTTCAGAGTAAAACGTCATTTCCGTACGAATAAGTCAAGCAATTTATTCGTATGGCAGTATTTATGCAAAACTGTTCAAAGCTAAAAGCGATGAATATTCTGTCAAAGATATCCTACGCACTTCTAACACTGTTTAAGACGATATCCAATTCCTTTGCCAGATTTTTACTCCGATTTTTGTACGTTTTCAAAAGAGAATTTAACCTCATTTCCGTACGAATAAGTCAACGGCATTTATTCGTACGGCAGTATTTATTCAAACCTGTTCAAAGCTAAAAGCGATGAATAATCTGTCAAACATATCCTACGCACTTCTAACACTGTTTAAGACGATATCCAATTCATTTACCAGTTTTTTTACTCCGATTTTTGTACGTTTTCAGAGGAAAACCTCATCCGTACGAATAAGTAATGGCATTTATTCGTACGCCAATAATGAAATAAACATTTTCCAATTTAAAAGCGATGAATATTCTGTGCTAAATCATTTAGCAGTTTTTCTCTCCGATTTTTGCACGTTTTCAGAGGAACACTTCATTTCCGTACGAATAAATCAAGGCGTCAGCTATTCGTACGTCAGTATTTTGTATCAACCTTTTCCAATCTTAAAAAAAAATTAATATTCTGTCAAACATTTTCAGGACACTTCTAACACTGTTTAACACGATATCCAATTCATTTACCAGTTTTTTACTCCGATTTTTGTACGTTTTCAGAGGAAAACTTCATTTCCGTAAAAATAAGTAACGCCATTTATTCGTACGGCAGTATTTATACAAACCTTTTCAAAACTAAAAGCGATGAATAATCTGTCAAACATATCCTACACACTTCTAACACTGTTTAAGACGATTTCCAATTCATTTACCAGTTTTTTCATTCCGATTTTTGTACGTCTCAGAGGAAAACCTCATCCGTACGAATAAGTAATGCCATTTATTCGTACGGCAATATTTAAATAAACATTTTCTATTTTAAAAGCAATGACTAACCTGTCAAACATATCCTACGCACTTCTAACACTGTTTAAGACGATTTCCAATTCATTTACCAGTTTTTTAGTCCGATTTTTGTACGTTTTCAGAGTAAAACGTCATTTCCGTACGAATAAGTCAAGCCATTTATTCGTACGGCAGTATTTATGCAAAACTGTTCAAAGCTAAAAGCGATGTATATTCTGTCAAAGATATCCTACGCACTTCTAACATTCTTTAAGACGATATCCAATTCCTTTGCCAGATTTTTACTCCGATTTTTGTACGTTTTCAAAAGAGAATTTAACCTCATTTCCGTACGAATAAGTCAACGGCATTTATTCGTACGGCAGTATTTATTCAAACCTATTCAAAGCTAAAAGCGATGAATATTCTGTCAAACATATCGTACGCACTTCTAACACTGTTTAAGACGATATCCAATTCATTTACCAGTTTTTTTACTCCGATTTTTGTACGTTTTCAGAGGAAAACCTCATCCGTACGAATAAGTAATGCCATTTATTCGTACGCCAATAATGAAATAAACATTTTCCAATTTAAAAGCGATGAATATTCTGTGCTAAATCATTTAGCAGTTTTTCTCTCTGATTTTTGCACGTTTTCAGAGGAACACTTCATTTCCGTACGAATAAATCAAGGCGTCAGCTATTCGTACGTCAGTATTTATATCAACCTTTTCCAATCTTAAAAAAAAATTAATATTCTTTCAAACATTTTCAGGACACTTCTAACAGTGTTTAACACGATATCCAATTCATTTACCACTTTTTTTTTACTTCGATTTTTGTACGTTTTCAGAGGAAAACCTCATCCGTACGAATAAGTAATGCCATTTATTCGTAAGTCAATAATGAAATAAACATTTTCCAATTTAAAAGCGATGAACATTCTGTGCTAAATCATTTAGCAGTTTTTCTTTCTGATTTTTGCACGTTTTCAGAGGAACACTTCATTTCCGTACGAATAAGTCAAGGCGTTAGCTATTCGTACCGCAGTATTTATATCAACCTTTTCCAATCTTTAAAAAAATTAATATTCTGTCAAACATTTTCAGGACACTTCTAACACTGTTTAAGACGATATCCAATTCATTTACCAGTTTTTTACTCCGATTTTTGTACGTTTTCAGAGGAAAACCTCATCCGTACGAATAAGTAATGCCATTTATTCGTACGGCAATATTTAAATAAACATTTTCCATTTTAAAAGCGATGACTAACCTGTCAAACATATCCTACGCACTTCTAACACTGTTTAAGACGTTTTCCAATTCATTTACCAGTTTTTTAGTCCGATTTTTGTTCGTTTTCAGAGTAAAACGTCATTTCCGTACGAATAAGTCAAGACATTTATTCGTACTGCAGTATTTATGCAAAACTGTTCAAAGCTAAAAGCGATGAATAATCTGTCAAACATATCCTACACACTTCTAACACTGTTTAAGACGATTTCCAATTCATTTACCAGTTTTTTTACTCCGATTTTTGTACGTTTTCAGAGGAAAACCTCATCCGTACGAATAAGTAATGCCATTTATTCGTACGGCAATATTTTATAAACCTTTTCCAAACTAAAGGCAATGAATATTCTGCGCTAAATCATTTAGCAGTTTTTCTCTCTGATTTTTGCACGTTTTCAGAGGAACACTTCATTTCCGTACGAATAAGTCAAGGCGTCAGCTATTCGTACGGCAGTATTTATATCAACCTTTTCCAATCTTAAACAAGATTAATATTCTGTCAAACATTTTCAGGACACTTCTAACACTGTTTAAGACGATATCCAATTCATTTACCAGTTTTTTACTCCGATTTTTGTACGTTTTCAGAGGAAAAGTTCGTTTCCGTGAAAATAAGTAACGCAATTTATTCGTACGGCAGTAGTTATATAAACCTTTTCAAAACTAAAAGCGATGACTAATCTGTCAAACATATCCTACACACTTCTAACACTGATTAAGACGATATCCGATTTATTTACCAGTTTTTTTACTTCGATTTTTGTACGTCTTCAGAGGAAAACCCCATCCGTACGAATAAGTAATGCCATTTATTCGTACGGCAGTATTTATGCAAAACTGTTCAAAGCTAAAAGCGATGAATATTCTGTCAAAGATAATCCTACGCACTTCTAACACTGTTTAAGACGATATCCAAGTCCTTTGCCAGATATTTACTCCGATTTTTGTACGTTTTCAAAAGAGAATTTAACCTCATTTCCGTACGAATAAGTCAACGGCATTTATTCGTACGGGAGTATTTATTCAAACCTATTCAAAGCTAAAAGCGATGAATATTCTGTCAAACATATCCTACACACTTGTAACACTGATTAAGACGATATCCAATTCATTTACCAGTTTTTTAGTCCGATTTTTGTAGGTTTTCAGAAGAAAACGTTATTTCCGTACGAAGAAGTCACGGCATTTATTCGTACGGCAGTATTTATGCAAACCTGTTCAAAGCTAAAAGCGATGAATAATCTGTCAAACATATCCTACGCACTTCTAACACTGTTTAAGACGATATCCAATTCATTTACCAGTTTTTTACTCCGATGTTTGTACGTTTTCAGAGGAAAAGTTCATTTCCGTAAAAATAAGTAACGCCATTTACTCGTACGGCAGTATTTATATAAACCTTTTCAAAACTAAAAGCGATGAATAATGTGTCAAACATATCCTACACACTTCTAACACTGTTTAAGACGATTTCCAATTCATTTACCAGTTTTTTTACTCCGATTTTTGTACGTTTTCAGAGGAAAACATCATCCGTACGAATAAGTCAACGGCATTTAATCGTACGGCGGTATTTATTCAAACCTATTCAAAGCTAAAAGCGATGAATATTCTGTCAAAGATATCCTACACACTTCTAACACTGATTAAGACGGTATCCAATTCATTTACCAGTTTTTTAGTCCGATTTTTGTAGGTTTTCAGAGGAAAACGTCATTTCCGTACGAATAAGTCACGCCATTTATTCGTACGGCAGTATTTATGCAAACCTGTTCAAAGCTAAGAGCGATGAATAATCTGTGAAACATATCCTACGCACTTCTAACACTGTTTAAGACGATATCCAATTGATTTACCAGTTTTTTTACTTTGATTTTTGTACGTTTTCAGAGGAAAACCTCATCCATACGAATAAGTAATGCCATTTATTCGTACGGCAATAATGAAATAAACATTTTCCAATTTAAAAGCGATGAATATTCTGTGCTAAATCATTTAGCAGTTTTTCTCTCTGATTTTTGCACATTTTCAGAGGAACACTTCATTTCCGTACGAATAAGTCAAGGCGTCAGCTATTCGTACGTCAGTATTTATATCAACCTTTTCCAATCTTAAAAAAAATTAATATTCTGTCAAACATTTTCAGGACACTTCTAACACTGTTTAAGACGATATCCAATTCATTTACCAGTTTTTTACTCCGATTTTTGTACGTTTTCAGAGGAAAAGTTCATTTGCGTAAAAATAAGTAACGCCATTTATTCGTACGGCAGTATTTATATAAACCTTTTCAAAACTAAAACCGATGAATAATCTGTCAAACATATCCTACACACTTCTAACACTGTTTAAGACGATTTCCAATTCATTTACCAGTTTTTTTACTCCGATTTTTGTACGTTTTCAGAGGAAAACCTCATCCGTACGAATAAGTAATGCCATTTATTAGTACGGCAATATTAATTCAAACCTATTCAAAGCTAAAAGCGATGAATATTCTGTCAAACATATCCTACACACTTCTAACACTGATTAAGACGATATCCAATTCATTTACCAGTTTTTTAGTCCGATTTTTGTAGGTTTTCAGAGGTCATTTCCGTTCGAATAAGTCACGCCATTTATTCGTACGTCAGTATTTATGCAAACCTGTTCAAAGCTAAAAGCGATGAATATTCTGTCAAACATATCCTACGCACTTCTAACACTGTTTAAGACGATTTCCAATTCATTTCCCACTTTTTTTTTACTTCGATTTTTGTACGTTTTCAGAGGAAAACCTCATCCGTACGAATAAGTAATGCCATTTATTCGTAAGTCAATAATGAAATAAACATTTTCCAATTTAAAAGCGATGAATATTCTGTGCTAAATCATTTAGCAGTTTTTCTCTCTGATTTTTGCACGTTTTCAGAGGAACACTTCATTTCCGTACGAATAAGTCAAGGCGTTAGCTATTCGTACGTCAGTATTTATATCAACCTTTTCCAATCTTTAAAAAAAATTAATATTCTGTCAAACATTTTCAGGACACTTCTAACACTGTTTAAGACAATATCCAATTCATTTACCAGTTTTTTACTCCGATTTTTGTACGTTTTCAGAGGAAAACTTCATTTCCGTACGAATAAGTCACGCCATTTATTCGTAAGGCAGTATTTATATAAACCTTTTCAAAACTAAAAGCGATGAATAATCTGTCAAACAAATACTACACACTTCTAACACTGATTAAGACGATATCCAATTCATTTACCAGTTTTTTAGTCCGATTTTTGTACGGTTTCAGAGGAAAACGTCATTTCCGTACGAATAAGTCACGCCATTTATTCGTACGGCATTATTTATATAAACCTTTTCAAAACTAAAAGCGATGAATAATGTGTCAAACATATCCTACACACTTCTAACACTGTTTAAGACGATTTCCAACTCATTTACCAGTTTTTTTACTCCGATTTTTATACGTTTTCAGAGGAAAACATCATCCGTACGAATAAGTAATGCCATTTATTCGTACGGCAATATTAATTCAAACCTATTCAAAGTTAAAAGCGATGAATATTCTGTCAAACATATTCTACACACTTCTAATACTGTTTAAGACGATATCCAATTCATTTACCAGTTTTTTAGTCCGATCTTTGTACGTTTTCAGAGAAAATTCTCATTTCCGTACGAATAAGTCACGACATTTATTCATACGGCAAAATTCATTCAAAGGTTACAGCGATTAATATTCTGTCAAACATTTTATAGACACTTTTAACAAGTTTTTTACTCCGATTTTTGTACGTTTTCAGAGGAAAACCTCATCCGTACCAATAAGTAATGCCATTTATTCGTACGGCAATATTTAAATAAACATTTTCCAATTTGAAAGCGATGAATATTCTGTGCTAAATCATTTACCGATTTTTCTCTCTGATTTTTGCTCGTTTTCAGAGGAACACTTCATTTCCGTACGAATAAGTCAAGGCGTCAGCTATTCGTACGTCAGTATTTATATAAACCTTTTCCAATCTTAAAAAAAATTGATATTCTGTCAAACATTTTCAGGACACTTCTAACACTGTTTAAGACGATATCCAATTCATTTACCAGTTTTTTACTCCGATTTTTGTACGTTTTCAGAGGAAAACCTCATCCGTAGGAATATGTAATGCCATTTATTCGTACGGCAATATTTAAATAAACATTTTCCATTTTAAAAGCGATGACTAACCTGTCAAACATATCCTACGCACTTCTAACACTGTTTAAGACGATTTCCAATTCATTTACCAGTTTTTTAGTCCGATTTTTGTACGTTTTCAGAGTAAAACGTCATTTCCGTACGAATAAGTCAAGCCATTTATTCGTACGGCAGTATTTATGCAAAACTGTTCAAAGCTAAAAGCGATGAATATTCTGTCAAAGATATCCTACGCACTTCTAACACTGTTTAAGACGATATCCAATTCCTTTTTAGATTTCTACTCCGATTTTTGTACGTTTTCAAAAGAGAATTTAACCTCATTTCCGTACGAATAAGTCAACGGCATTTATTCGTACGGCAGTATTTATTCAAACCTATTCAAATCTAAAAGCGATGAATATTCTGTCAAACATATCCTACACACTTCTAACACTGATTAAGACGATATCCAATTCATTTACCAGTTTTTTAATCCGATTTTTGTAGGTTTTCAGAGGAAAACGTCATTTCCGTACTAATAAGTCACGCCATTTATTCGTACGGCAGTATTTATGCAAACCTGTTCAAAGCTAAAAGCGATGAATAATCTGTCAAACATATCCTACGCACTTCTAACACTGTTTAAGACGATATCCAATTCATTTACCAGTTTTTTTACTCCGATTTTTGTACGTTTTCAGAGGAAAACCTCATCCGTACGAATAAGTAATGCCATTTATTCGTACGGCAATATTTAAATAAACATTTTCCAATTTGAAAAAGATGAATATTCTGTGCTAAATCATTTACCGATTTTTTTCTCTGATTTTTGCACGTTTTCAGAGGAACACTTCATTTCCGTACGAATAAGTCAAGGCGTCAGCTATTGGTACGTCAGTATTTATATCAACCTTTTCCAATCTTAAAAAAAATTAATATTCTGTCAAACATTTTCAGGACACTTCTAACACTGTTTAAGACGATATCCAATTCATTTACCAGTTTTTTACTCCGATTTTTGTACGTTTTCAGAGGAAAACCTCATCCGTAGGAATATGTAATGCCATTTATTCGTACGGCAATATTTAAATAAACATTTTCCATTTTAAAAGCGATGACTAACCTGTCAAACATATCCTACGCACTTCTAACACTGTTTAAGACGATTTCCAATTCATTTACCAGTTTTTTAGTCCGATTTTTGTACGTTTTCAGAGTAAAACGTCATTTCCGTACGAATAAGTCAAGCCATTTATTCGTACGGCAGTATTTATGCAAAACTGTTCAAAGCTAAAAGCGATGAATATTCTGTCAAAGATATCCTACGCACTTCTAACACTGTTTAAGACGATATCCAATTCCTTTGCCAGATTTCTACTCCGATTTTTGTACGTTTTCAAAAGAGAATTTAACCTCATTTCCGTACGAATAATTCAACGGCATTTATTCGTACGGCAGTATTTATTCAAACCTATTCAAATCTAAAAGCGATGAATATTCTGTCAAACATATCCTACACACTTCTAACACTGATTAAGACGATATCCAATTCATTTACCAGTTTTTCAGTCCGATTTTTGTAGGTTTTCAGAGGAAAACGTCATTTCCGTACGAATAAGTCACGCCATTTATTCGTACGGCAGTATTTATGCAAACCTGTTCAAAGCTAAAAGCGATGAATAATCTGTCAAACATATCCTACGCACTTCTAACACTGTTTAAGACGATATCCAATTCATTTACCAGTTTTTTTACTCCGATTTTTGTACGTTTTCAGAGGAAAACCTCATCCGTACGAATAAGTAATGCCATTTATTCGTACGCCAATAATGAAATAAACATTTTCCAATTTAAAAGCGATGAATATTCTGTGCTAAATCATTTAGCAGTTTTTCTCTCTGATTTTTGCACGTTTTCAGAGGAACACTTCATTTCCGTACGAATAAGTCAAGGCGTCAGCTATTCGTACGGTAGTATTTATATCAACCTTTTCCAATCTTAAAAAAAAATTAATATTCTGTCAAACATTTTCAGGACACTTCTAACACTGTTTAAGACGATATCCAATTCATTTACCAGTTTTTTATTCCGATTTTTGTACGTTTTAAGAGGAAAAGTTCATTTGCGTAAAAATAAGTAACGCCATTTATTCGTAGGGCAGTATTTATATAAACCTTTTCAAAACTAAAACCGATGAATAATCTGTCAAACATATCCTACACACTTCTAACACTGTTTAAGACAATTTCCAATTCATTTACCAGTTTTTTTACTCCGAGTTTTGTACGTTTTCAGAGGAAAACCTCATCCGTACGAATAAGTAATGCCATTTATTCGTACGGCAATATTTAAATAAACATTTTCCAATTTGAAAGCGATGAATATTCTGTGCTAAATCATTTACCGATTTTTTTCTCTGATTTTTGCACGTTTTCAGAGGAACACTTCAATTCCGTACGAATAAGTCAAGGCGTCAGCTATTGGTACGTCAGTATTTATATCAACCTTTTCCAATCTTAAAAAAAATTAATATTCTGTCAAACATTTTCAGGACACTTCTAACACTGTTTAAGACGATATCCAATTCATTTACCAGTTTTTTACTCCGATTTTTGTACGTTTTCAGAGGAAAACCTCATCCGTAGGAATATGTAATGCCATTTATTCGTACGGCAATATTTAAATAAACATTTTCCATTTTAAAAGCGATGACTAACCTGTCAAACATATCCTACGCACTTCTAACACTGTTTAAGACGATTTCCAATTCATTTACCAGTTTTTTAGTCCGATTTTTGTACGTTTTCAGAGTAAAACGTCATTTCCGTACGAATAAGTCAAGCCATTTATTCGTACGCCAGTATTTATGCAAAACTGTTCAATGCTAAAAGCGATGAATATTCTGTCAAAGATATCCTACGCACTTCTATTACTGTTTAAGACGATATCCAATTCCTTTGCCAGATTTCTACTCCGATTTTTGTACGTTTTCAAAAGAGAATTTAACCTCATTTCCGTACGAATAATTCAACGGCATTTATTCGTACGGCAGTATTTATTCAAACCTATTCAAATCTAAAAGCGATGAATATTCTGTCAAACATATCCTACACACTTCTAACACTGATTAAGACGATATCCAATTCATTTACCAGTTTTTTAATCCGATTTTTGTAGGTTTTCAGAGGAAAACGTCATTTCCGTACTAATAAGTCACGCCATTTATTCGTACGGCAGTATTTATGCAAACCTGTTCAAAGCTAAAAGCGATGAATAATCTGTCAAACATATCCTACGCACTTCTAACACTGTTTAAGACGATATCCAATTCATTTACCAGTTTTTTTACTCCGATTTTTGTACGTTTTCAGAGGAAAACCTCATCCGTACGAATAAGTAATGCCATTTATTCGTACGGCAATATTAATTCAAACCTATTCAAAGCTAAAAGCGATGAATATTCTGTCAAACATATCCTACACACTTGTAACACTGATTAAGACGATATCCAATTCATTTACCAGTTTTTTAGTCCGATTTTTGTAGGTTTTCAGAGGTCATTTCCGTTCGAATAAGTCACGCCATTTATTCGTACGGCAGTATTTATGCAAACTTGTTCAAAGCTAAAAGCGATGAATATTCTGTCAAACATATCCTACGCACTTCTAACACTGTTTAAGACGATTTCCAATTCATTTACCACTTTTTTTTTACTTCGATTTTTGTACGTTTTCAGAGGAAAACCTCATCCGTACGAATAAGTAATGCCATTTATTCGTAAGTCAATAATGAAATAAACATTTTCCAATTTAAAAGCGATGAATATTCTGTGCTAAATCATTTAACAGTTTTTCTCTCTGATTTTTGCACGTTTTCAGAGGAACACTTCATTTCCGTACGAATAAGTCAAGGCGTTAGCTATTCGTACCGCAGTATTTATATCAACCTTTTCCAATCTTTAAAAAAAATTAATATTCTGTCAAACATTTTCAGGACACTTCTAACACTGTTTAAGACAATATCCAATTCATTTACCAGTTTTTTACTCCGATTTTTGTACGTTTTCAGAGGAAAACTTCATTTCCGTACGAAAAAGTCACGCCATTTATTCGTACGGCAGTATTTATGCAAACCTGTTCAAAGCTAAAAGCGATGACTAATCTGTCAAACATATTCTACGCACTTCTAACACTGTTTAAGACGATATCCAGTTGATTTGCCAGTGTTTTTTTTTCTCCGATTTTTGTACGTTTTCAGAGGAAAACTTCATTTCCGTACGAATAAGTCACGCCATTTATTCGTACGGCAGTATTTATGCAAAACTGTTCAAAGCTATAAGCGATGAATATTCTGTCAAACATATCCTACGCACTTCTAACACTGTTTAAGACGATATCCAATTCCTTTGCCAGATTTTTACTCCGATTTTTGTACGTTTTGAAAAGAGAATTTAACCTCATTTCCGTACGAATAAGTCAACGGCATCCGTACGACTAAGTAATTCCATTTATTCGTACGGTAATATTTAAATAAACATTTTCCATTTTAAAAGCGATGAAGAATCTGTCAAACAAATTCTGGACACTTCTAACACTATTTAACGATATCTAATTCATTGACAAGTTTTTTAGTCCGGTTTTTGTACGTTTTCCGAGGAAAACTTCATTTACGAACGAATAAGTCACGCCATTTATTCGTACGGCAATATTTTATAAACCTTTTCCAAACTAAAGGCAATGAATATTCTGCGCTAAATCATTTAGCAGTTTTTCTCTCTGATTTTTGCACGTTTTCAGAGGAACACTTCATTTCCGTACGAATAAGTCAAGGCGTCAGCTATTCGTACAGCAGTATTTATATCAACCTTTTCCAATCTTAAACAAGATTAATATTCTGTCAAACATTTTCAGGACACTTCTAACACTTTTTAAGACGATATCCAATTCATTTACCAGTTTTTTACTCCGATTTTTGTACGTTTTCAGAGGAAAAGTTCATTTCCGTGAAAATAAGTAACGCAATTTATTCGTACGGCAGTAGTTATATAAACCTTTTCAAAACTAAAAGCGATGACTAATCTGTCAAACATATCCTACGCACTTCTAACACTGATTAAGACGATATCCGATTTATTTACCAGTTTTTTTACTTCGATTTTTGTACGTCTTCAGAGGAAAACCCCATCCGTACGAATAAGTAATGCCATTTATTCGTACGGCAGTATTTATGCAAAACTGTTCAAAGCTAAAAGCGATGAATATTCTGTCAAAGATAATCCTACGCACTTCTAACACTGTTTAAGACGATTTCCAATTCATTTACCATTTTTTTTACTTCGATTTTGGTAAGTTTTCAAAAGAGAATTGAACCTCATTTCCGTACGAATAAGTCAACGGCATTTATTCGTACGGGAGTATTTATTCAAACCTATTCAAAGCTGAAAGCGATGAATATTCTGTCAAACATATCCTACACACTTGTAACACTGATTAAGACGATATCCAATTCATTTACCAGTTTTTTAGTCCGATTTTTGTAGGTTTTCAGAGGTCATTTCCGTTCGAATAAGTCACGCCATTTATTCGTACGGCAGTATTTATGCAAACCTGTTCAAAGCTAAAAGCGATGAATAAACTGTCAAACATATCCTACGCACTTCTAACACTGTTTAAGACGATATCCAATTCATTTACCAGTTTTTTACTCCGATTTTTGTACGTTTTCAGAGGAAAAGTTCATTTGCGTAAAAATAAGTAACGCCATTTATTCGTACGGCAGTATTTATATAAACCTTTTCAAAACTAAAACCGATGAATAATCTGTCAAACATATCCTACACACTTCTAACACTGTTTAAGACGTTTTCCAATTCATTTACCAGTTTTTTTACTCCGATTTTTGTACGTTTTCAGAGGAAAACCTCATCCGTACGAATAAGTAATGCCATTTATTAGTACGGCAATATTAATACAAACCTATTCAAAGCTAAAAGCGATGAATATTCTGTCAAACATATCCTACACACTTCTAACACTGATTAAGACGATATCCAATTCATTTACCAGTTTTTTAGTCCGATTTTTGTAGGTTTTCAGAGGTCATTTCCGTTCGAATAAGTCACGCCATTTATTCGTACGGCAGTATTTATGCAAACCTGTTCAAAGCTAAAAGCGATGAATATTCTGTCAAACATATCCTACGCACTTCTAACACTGTTTAAGACGATATCCAATTCCTTTGCCAGATTTCTACTCCGATTTTTGTACGTTTTCAAAAGAGAATTTAACCTCATTTCCGTACGAATAAGTCAACGACATCCGTACGACTAAGTAATGCCATTTATTCGTACGGCAATATTTTATAAACCTTTTCCAAACTAAAGGCAATGAATATTCTGCGCTAAATCATTTAGCAGTTTTTCTCTCTGATTTTTGCACGTTTTCAGAGGAACACTTCATTTCCGTACGAATAAGTCAAGGCGTCAGTTATTCGTACGGCAGTATTTATAGCAACCTTTTCCCATCTTAAACAAGATTAATATTCTGTCAAACATTTTCAGGACACTTATAACACTGTTTAAGACGATATCCAATTCATTTACCAGATTTCTACTCCGATTTTTGTACGTTTTCAAAAGAGAATTTAACCTCATTTCCGTACGAATAATTCAACGGCATTTATTCGTACGGCAGTATTTATTCAAACCTATTCAAATCTAAAAGCGATGAATATTCTGTCAAACATATCCTACACACTTCTAACACTGATTAAGACGATATCCAATTCATTTACCAGTTTTTTAGTCCGATTTTTGTAGGTTTTCAGAGGAAAACGTCATTTCCGTACTAATAAGTCACGCCATTTATTCGTACGGCAGTATTTATGCAAACTTGTTCAAAGCTAAAAGCGATGAATATTCTGTCAAACATATCCTACGCACTTCTAACACTGTTTAAGACGATTTCCAATTCATTTACCACTTTTTTTTTACTTCGATTTTTGTACGTTTTCAGAGGAAAACCTCATCCGTACGAATAAGTAATGCCATTTATTCGTAAGTCAATAATGAAATAAACATTTTCCAATTTAAAAGCGATGAATATTCTGTGCTAAATCATTTAACAGTTTTTCTCTCTGATTTTTGCACGTTTTCAGAGGAACACTTCATTTCCGTACGAATAAGTCAAGGCGTTAGCTATTCGTACCGCAGTATTTATATCAACCTTTTCCAATCTTTAAAAAAAATTAATATTCTGTCAAACATTTTCAGGACACTTCTAACACTGTTTAAGACAATATCCAATTCATTTACCAGTTTTTTACTCCGATTTTTGTACGTTTTCAGAGCAAAACTTCATTTCCGTACGAATAAGTCACGCCATTTATTCGTACGGCAGTATTTATGCAAAACTGTTCAAAGCTATAAGCGATGAATATTCTGTCAAACATATCCTACGCACTTCTAACACTGTTTAAGACGATATCCAATTCCTTTGCCAGATTTTTACTCCGATTTTTGTACGTTTTGAAAAGAGAATTTAACCTCATTTCCGTACGAATAAGTCAACGGCATCCGTACGACTAAGTAATTCCATTTATTCGTACGGTAATATTTAAATAAACATTTTCCATTTTAAAAGCGATGAAGAATCTGTCAAACAAATTCTGGACACTTCTAACACTATTTAACGATATCTAATTCATTGACAAGTTTTTTAGTCCGGTTTTTGTACGTTTTCCGAGGAAAACTTCATTTACGAACGAATAAGTCACGCCATTTATTCGTACGGCAATATTTTATAAACCTTTTCCAAACTAAAGGCAATGAATATTCTGCGCTAAATCATTTAGCAGTTTTTCTCTCTGATTTTTGCACGTTTTCAGAGGAACACTTCATTTCCGTACGAATAAGTCAAGGCGTCAGCTATTCGTACAGCAGTATTTATATCAACCTTTTCCAATCTTAAACAAGATTAATATTCTGTCAAACATTTTCAGGACACTTCTAACACTGTTTAAGACGATATCCAATTCATTTACCAGTTTTTTACTCCGATTTTTGTACGTTTTCAGAGGAAAAGTTCATTTCCGTGAAAATAAGTAACGCAATTTATTCGTACGGCAGTAGTTATATAAACCTTTTCAAAACTAAAAGCGATGACTAATCTGTCAAACATATCCTACGCACTTCTAACACTGATTAAGACGATATCCGATTTATTTACCAGTTTTTTTACTTCGATTTTTGTACGTCTTCAGAGGAAAACCCCATCCGTACGAATAAGTAATGCCATTTATTCGTACGGCAGTATTTATGCAAAACTGTTCAAAGCTAAAAGCGATGAATATTCTGTCAAAGATAATCCTACGCACTTCTAACACTGTTTAAGACGATTTCCAATTCATTTACCATTTTTTTTTACTTCGATTTTGGTAAGTTTTCAAAAGAGAATTGAACCTCATTTCCGTACGAATAAGTCAACGGCATTTATTCGTACGGGAGTATTTATTCAAACCTATTCAAAGCTAAAAGCGATGAATATTCTGTCAAACATATCCTACACACTTGTAACACTGATTAAGACGATATCCAATTCATTTACCAGTTTTTTAGTCCGATTTTTGTAGGTTTTCAGAGGTCATTTCCGTTCGAATAAGTCACGCCATTTATTCGTACGGCAGTATTTATGCAAACCTGTTCAAAGCTAAAAGCGATGAATAAACTGTCAAACATATCCTACGCACTTCTAACACTGTTTAAGACGATATCCAATTCATTTACCAGTTTTTTACTCCGATTTTTGTACGTTTTCAGAGGAAAAGTTCATTTGCGTAAAAATAAGTAACGCCATTTATTCGTACGGCAGTATTTATATAAACCTTTTCAAAACTAAAACCGATGAATAATCTGTCAAACATATCCTACACACTTCTAACACTGTTTAAGACGATTTCCAATTCATTTACCAGTTTTTTTACTCCGATTTTTGTACGTTTTCAGAGGAAAACCTCATCCGTACGAATAAGTAATGCCATTTATTAGTACGGCAATATTAATTCAAACCTATTCAAAGCTAAAAGCGATGAATATTCTGTCAAACATATCCTACACACTTCTAACACTGATTAAGACGATATCCAATTCATTTACCAGTTTTTTAGTCCGATTTTTGTAGGTTTTCAGAGGTCATTTCCGTTCGAATAAGTCACGCCATTTATTCGTACGGCAGTATTTATGCAAACCTGTTCAAAGCTAAAAGCGATGAATATTCTGTCAAACATATCCTACGCACTTCTAACACTGTTTAAGACGATATCCAATTCCTTTGCCAGATTTCTACTCCGATTTTTGTACGTTTTCAAAAGAGAATTTAACCTCATTTCCGTACGAATAAGTCAACGACATCCGTACGACTAAGTAATGCCATTTATTCGTACGGCAATATTTTATAACCTTTTTCCAAACTAAAGGCAATGAATATTCTGCGCTAAATCATTTAGCAGTTTTTCTCTCTGATTTTTGCACGTTTTCAGAGGAACACTTCATTTCCGTACGAATAAGTCAAGGCGTCAGTTATTCGTACGGCAGTATTTATATCAACCTTTTCCAATCTTAAACAAGATTAATATTCTGTCAAACATTTTCAGGACACTTCTAACACTGTTTAAGACGATATCCAATTCATTTACCAGATTTCTACTCCGATTTTTGTACGTTTTCAAAAGAGAATTTAACCTCATTTCCGTACGAATAATTCAACGGCATTTATTCGTACGGCAGTATTTATTCAAACCTATTCAAATCTAAAAGCGATGAATATTCTGTCAAACATATCCTACACACTTCTAACACTGATTAAGACGATATCCAATTCATTTACCAGTTTTTTAGTCCGATTTTTGTAGGTTTTCAGAGGAAAACGTCATTTCCGTACTAATAAGTCACGCCATTTATTCGTACGGCAGTATTTATGCAAACCTGTTCAAAGCTAAAAGCGATGAATAATCTGTCAAACATATCCTACGCACTTCTAACACTGTTTAAGACGATATCCAATTCATTTACCAGTTTTTTTACTCCGATTTTTGTACGTTTTCAGAGGAAAACCTCATCCGTACGAATAAGTAATGCCATTTATTCGTACGCCAATAATGAAATAAACATTTTCCAATTTAAAAGCGATGAATATTCTGTGCTAAATCATTTAGCAGTTTTTCTCTCTGATTTTTGCACGTTTTCAGAGGAACACTTCATTTCCGTACGAATAAGTCAAGGCGTCAGCTATTCGTACGGTAGTATTTATATCAACCTTTTCCAATCTTAAAAAAAAATTAATATTCTGTCAAACATTTTCAGGACACTTCTAACACTGTTTAAGACGATATCCAATTCATTTACCAGTTTTTTACTCCGATTTTTGTACGTTTTCAGAGGAAAAGTTCATTTGCGTAAAAATAAGTAACGCGATTTATTCGTACGGCAGTATTTATATAAACCTTTTCAAAACTAAAACCGATGAATAATCTGTCAAACATATCCTACACACTTCTAACACTGTTTAAGACGATTTCCAATTCATTTACCAGTTTTTTTACTCCGATTTTTGTACGTTTTCAGAGGAAAACCTCATCCGTACGAATAAGTAATGCCATTTGTTCGTACGGCAATATTAATTCAAACCTATTCAAAGCTAAAAGCGATGAATATTCTGTCAAACATATCCTACACACTTCTAACACTGATTAAGACGATATCCAATTCATTTACCAGTTTTTTAGTCCGATTTTTGTAGGTTTTCAGAGGTCATTTCCGTTTGAATAAGTCACGCCATTTATTCGTACGGCAGTATTTATGCAAACTTGTTCAAAGCTAAAAGCGATGAATATTCTGTCAAACATATCCTACGGACTTCTAACACTGTTTAAGACGATTTCCAATTCATTTCCCACTTTTTTTTTACTTCGATTTTTGTACGTTTTCAGAGGAAAACTTCATTTCCGTACGAAAAAGTCACGCCATTTATTCGTACGGCAGTATTTATGCAAACCTGTTCAAAGCTAAAAGCGATGACTAATCTGTCAAACATATCCTACGCACATCTAACGCTGTTTAAGACGATATCCAGTTGATTTACCAGTGTTTTTTTTTCTCCGATTTTTGTACGTTTTCAGAGGAAAACGTCATTTCCGTACGAAGAAGTCAAGCCATTTATTCGTACGGCAGTATTTATGCAAAACTGTTCAAAGCTATAAGCGATGAATATTCTGTCAAACATATCCTACGCACTTCTAACACTGTTTAAGACGATATCCAATTCCTTTGCCAGATTTTTACTCCGATTTTTGTACGTTTTGAAAAGAGAATTTAACCTCATTTCCGTACGAATAAGTCAACGGCATCCGTACGACTAGGTAATGCCATTTATTCGTACGGCAATATTTAAATAAACATTTTCCATTTTAAAAGCGATGAAGAATCTGTCAAACAAATTCTGGACACTTCTAACACTATTTAACGATATCTAATTCATTGACAAGTTTTTTAGTCCGGTTTTTGTACGTTTTCCGAGGAAAACTTCATTTACGAACGAATAAGTCACGCCATTTATTCGTACGGCAATATTTTATAAACCTTTTCCAAACTAAAGGCAATGAATATGCTGCGCTAAATCATTTAGCAGTTTTTCTCTCTGATTTTTGCACGTTTTCAGAGGAACACTTCATTTCCGTACGAATAAGTCAAGGCGTCAGCTATTCGTACGGCAGTATTTATATCAACCTTTTCCAATCTTAAACAAGATTAATATTCTGTCAAACATTTTCAGGACACTTCTAACACTGTTTAAGACGATATCCAATTCATTTACCAGTTTTTTACTCCGATTTTTGTACGTTTTCAGAGGAAAAGTTCATTTCCGTGAAAATAAGTAACGCAATTTATTCGTACGGCAGTAGTTATATAAACCTTTTCAAAACTAAAAGCGATGACTAATCTGTCAAACATATCCTACACACTTCTAACACTGATTAAGACGATATCCGATTTATTTACCAGTTTTTTTACTTCGATTTTTGTACGTCTTCAGAGGAAAACCCCATCCGTACGAATAAGTAATGCCATTTATTCGTACGGCAGTATTTATGCAAAACTGTTCAAAGCTAAAAGCGATGAATATTCTGTCAAAGATAATCCTACGCACTTCTAACACTGTTTAAGACGATTTCCAATTCATTTACCAGTTTTTTTTACTTCGATTTTTGTAAGTTTTCAAAAGATAATTTAACCTCATTTCCGTACGAATAAGTCAACGGCATTTATTCGTACGGAAGTATTTATTCAAACCTATTCAAAGCTAAAAGCGATGAATATTCTGTCAAACATATCCTACACACTTGTAACACTGATTAAGACGATATCCAATTCATTTACCAGTTTTTTAGTCCGATTTTTGTAGGTTTTCAGAGGAAAACGTTATTTCCGTACGAATAAGACACGCCATTTATTCGTACGGCAGTATTTATGCAAACCTGTTCAAAGCTAAAAGCGATGAATAATCTGTCAAACATATCCTACGCACTTCTAACACTGTTTAAGACGATATCCAATTCATTTACCAGTTTTTTACTCCGATTTTTGTACGTTTTCAGAGGAAAAGTTCATTTGCGTAAAAATAAGTAACGCCATTTATTCGTACGGCAGTATTTATATAAACCTTTTCAAAACTAAAACCGATGAATAATCTGTCAAACATATCCTACACACTTCTAACACTGTTTAAGACGATTTCCAATTCATTTACCAGTTTTTTTACTCCGATTTTTGTACGTTTTCAGAGGAAAACCTCATCCGTACGAATAAGTAATGCCATTTATTCGTACGGCAATATTTAAATAAACATTTTCCAATTTGAAAGCGATGAATATTCTGTGCTAAATCATTTACCGATTTTTCTCTCTGATTTTTGCACGTTTTCAGAGGAACACTTCATTTCCGTACGAATAAGTCAAGGCGTCAGCTATTCGTACGTCAGTATTTATATCAACCTTTTCCAATCTTAAAAAAAATTAATATTCTGTCAAACATTTTCAGGACACTTCTAACACTGTTTAAGACGATATCCAATTCATTTACCAGTTTTTTACTCCGATTTTTGTACGTTTTCAGAGGAAAACCTAATCCGTAGGAATATGTAATGACATTTATTCGTACGGCAATATTTAAATAAACATTTTCCATTTTAAAACCGATGACTAACCTGTCAAACATATCCTACGCACTTCTAACACTGTTTAAGACGATTTCCAATTCATTTACCAGTTTTTTAGTCCGATTTTTCTACGTTTTCAGAGTAAAACGTCATTTCCGTACGAATAAGTCAAGCCATTTATTCGTACGGCAGTATTTATGCAAAACTTTTCAAAGCTAAAAGCGATGAATATTCTGTCAAAGATATCCTTCGCACTTCTAACACTGATTAAGACGATATCCAATTGATTTACCAGTTTTTTAGTCCGATTTTTGTAGGTTTTCAGAGGAAAACGTCATTTCCGTATTAATAAGTCACGCCATTTATTCGTACGGCAGTATTTATGCAAACCTGTTCAAAGCTAAAAGCGATGAATAATCTGTCAAACATATCCTACGCACTTCTAACACTGTTTAAGACGATATCCAATTCATTTACCAGTTTTTTTACTCCGATTTGTGTACGTTTTCAGAGGAAAACCTCATCCGTACGAATAAGTAATGCCATTTACTCGTACGCCAATAATGAAATAAACATTTTCCAATTTAAAAGCGATGAATATTCTGTGCTAAATCATTTAGTAGTTTTTCTCTCTGATTTTTGCACGTTTTCAGAGGAACACTTCATTTCCGTACGAATAAGTCAATTCGTCAGCTATTCGTACGGTAGTATTTATATCAACCTTTTCCAATCTTAAAAAAATTAATATTCTGTCAAACATTTTCAGGACACTGCTAACACTGTTTAAGACGATATCCAATTCATTTACCAGTTTTTTACTCCGATTTTTGTACGTTTTCAGAGGAAAACTTCATTTTCGTAAAAATAAGTAACGCCATTTATTTGTACGGCAGTATTTATATAAACCTTTTCAAAACTAAAAGCGATGAATAATCTGTCAAACATATCCTACACACTTCTAACACTGATTAAGACGATATCCAATTCATTTACCAGTTTTTTAGTCCGATTTTTGTACGGTTTCAGAGGAAAACGTCATTTCCGTACGAATAAGTCACGCCATTTATTCGTACGGCATTATTTAAATAAACCTTTTCAAAGCTAAAAGCGATGAATAATCTGTCAAACATATCCTACACACTTCTAACACTGATTAAGACGATATCCAATTCATTTACCAGTTTTTTAGTCCGATTTTTGTACGTTTTGAGAGGAAAACCTCATCCGTACGAACAAGTAATGCCATTTATTCGAACGGCAATATTTAAATAAACATTTTCAATTTTAAAAGCGATGACTAACCTGTCAAACATATCCTACGCACTTTTAACACTGTTTAAGAAGATATCCAATTCATTTACCAGTTTTTTAGTCCGATTTTTGTACGTTTTCAGAGTAAAACGTCATTTCCGTACGAATAAGTCAAGCCATTTATTCGTACGTCAATATTTAAATAAACATTTTCCAATTTAAAAGCGATGAATATTCTGTGCTAAATCATTTAGCAGTTTTTTTCTCTGATTTTTGCACGTTTTCAGAGGAACACTTCATTTCCGTACGAATAAGTCAAGGCGTCAGCTATTCGTACGGTAGTATTTATATCAACCTTTTCCAATGTTAAAAAAAATTAATATTCTGTCAAACATTTTCAGGACACTTCTAACACTGTTTAAGACGATATCCAATTCATTTACCAGTTTTTTACTCCGATGTTTTTACGTTTTCAGAGGAAAAGTTCATTTCCGTAAAAATAAGTAACGCCATTTATTCGTACGGCAGTATTTATATAAACCTTTTCAAAACTAAAAGCGATGAATAATGTGTCAAACATATCCTACACACTTCTGAAACTGTGTAAGACGATTTCAAATTCATTTACCAGTTTTTTTACTCCGATTTTTGTACGTTTTCAGAGGAAAACATCATCCGTACGAATAAGTAATGCCATTTACTCGTACGGCAATATTAATTCAAACCTATTCAAAGTTAAAAGCGATGAATATTCCGTCAAACATATTCTACACACTTCTAATACTGTTTAAGACGATATCCAATTCATTTACCAGTTTTTTAGTCCGATCTTTGTACGTTTTCAGAGAAAATTGTCATTTCCGTACGAATAAGTCAAGGCGTCAGCTATTCGTACGGTAGTATTTATATCAACCTTTTCCAATCTTAAAAAAAATTAATATTGTGTCAAACATTTTCAGGACACTTCTAACACTGTTTAAGACGATATCCAATTCATTTACCAGTTTTTTACTCCGATGTTTGTACGTTTTCAGAGGAAAACGTCATTTCCGTACGAATAAGTCAAGCCATTTATTCGTACGGCAGTATTTATGCAAAACTGTTCAAAGCTAAAAGCTAATATTCTGTCAAACATATCCTACGCACTTCTGACACTGTTTAAGACGATATCCAATTCCTTTGGCAGATTTTTACTCCGATTTTTGTACGTTTTCAAAAGAGAATTTAACCTCATTTCCGTACGAATAAGTCAACGGCATTTATTGGTACGGCAGTATTTATTCAAACCTATGCAAAGCTAAAAGCGATGACTATTCTGTCAAACATATCCTACGCACTTCTAACACTGTTTAAGACGATATCCAATTCATTTACCAGTTTTTACTCCGATTTTTGTACGTTTTCAGAGTAAAACATCATTTCCGTACGAATATATCACGCCATTTATTCGTACGGCAGTATTTATGCAAACCTATTCAAAGCTAAAAGCGATGAATATTCTGTCAAACATATCCTACACACTTCTAACACTGTTTAAGACGATATCTAATTCGTTGACAAGTTTTAATTTTTTAGTGGGATTTTTGTACGTTTTCCGAGGAAAACTTCATTTCCGTACGAATAAGTCACGCCATTTTTTCGTACGCCAGTATTTATTCAAAGCTAAAAGCGATGAATATTCTGTCAAACATTTTCTAGACACTTTTACAATGTTTAAGACGATATCCAATTCATTTACCAGTTTTTTTACTCCCATTTTTGTAGGTTTTCAGAGGAAAACGTCATTTCCGTACGAATAAGTCACGCGATTTATTTGTACGGCAGTATTTATTGAAAGCTAAGAGCGATGAATATTCTGTCAAACATTTTCCAGACACTTTTAACACTGTTTAAGACGATTTCCAATTCATTTACCAGTTTTTTTACTCGGATTTTTGAATGTTTTCAGAGGAAAACCTCATCCGTACGAATAAGTAACGAAATTTATTCGTACGGATGTATTTATGCAAACCTATTCCAAGCTAAAAGCGATGAATATTCTGTCAAACTTATCCTACACACTTCTAAGACTGTTTAAGACGATATCTAATTCATTTACCAGTTTTCTACTCCGATTTTTGTACGTTTTCAGAGGAAAACGTCATTTCCGTACGAATAAGTAACGACATTTATTCGTACGTCAATATTTTTATAAACCTTTTTGCAAACTAAAGGCGATGAATATTATGTCAAACATATCCTACACACTTCTAACTTTGATTAAGACGATATCCAATTCATTGACCAGTTTTTTACTCCGATTTGTGTACGTTTTCAGATGAAAATGTCATTTCCGTACGAATAAGTCACGATCACATTTATCAGTACGGCAATATTTATATAGACCTTTTCCAAACTAAAAGCGATGAATATTATGTCAAACATATCCTACACACTTCTAACACTGTTTAAGACGATTTCCAATTCATTTTACCAGTTTTTTAGTCCGATTTTTGTACATTTTCAGAGGAGAATTTAACTTCATTTCCGTACGCATAAGTCAAGGCGTCAGCTATTCGTACGGCAGTATTTATATCAACATTTCCAATCTTAAAGCGATGAATATGCTGTCAAACATTTTCTATACACTTCTAACAATGTTTAAGACGTTATCTAGTTCATTTATCAACTTTTTAATTTGATGTTTGTACGTTTTCAGAGAAAAACGTCAGCGTGACACACGAGGACTATGGTGTAGTTTTTTATACAAACAATATATTATATCAATAAAACAAAATAGTAGTGAACAGTACTTTTTATTATCCATTCAAAAGAAGTACATAGGACTACATAGGAATAAAGAGGAATACAGAGAAATACATAGGAATGCAGAGGACTACATAGGAATGCAGAGGACTACATAGGAATACATAGGAATAAAGAGGAATACAGAGGAATACAGATGAATACATAGGAGTACAGAGGAATACAGAGGAATACATAGAAATACAGAGGAATACAGAGGAATAAAGCGGAATACATAGGAGTACACAGGAGTACACAGGAGTATACAGGAATACATAGGAATAAATAGGAATTCATAGGAATACATAGGAATACAAGGGAACTACATATAACTACATCGGAATAGACAGTAAGTGACGTGAGATATTCGTACAGCAGTACTTATATCAACCTATTCAAAGCTAAAAGCGATGAATATGCTGTCAAACATTTTCTATACACTTCTAACAATGTTTAAGACGTTATCTAGTTCATTTATCAACTTTTTAATTCGATTTTTGTACGTTTTCGGTTTAGGAATGCATAGAAAGAATATAACTATTGTAGGTACAATATAAGAACCTTACACGAAGTACCTATCTAAAATCCTTTCAAACAAAAATGGCGTCGGACGACGAAGATGTGCCAGGTTTGTTTATTTTATAACTTTGTATATTATTTCTTGAATATTCCCTCACAACAACCTACAAATAAAATTCAATTTTCGTCCTTCTATTTTGATTCAATTCTAATCATTGTGTGTGATTTTTTCTTCAGAAACTGGTGCTATATTTACGTTCGGGAAGACTCGTTTTGCCGACAATCTCGCGAGTAAATTTTGGATTCGTGATGATCCTGTAGTTCAAATTTCTTGTGGTGATGAACACTCTGCCATAGTCACAGGTAGATAATTTCTTTTCGGTTTTGAGTCATCTTCAAAGATAGGAAAACCTATGTTGTGTGACACGAAATTGTTTTTGTCAATTTTGCATGTTATACAAGCTTTTCTCTGAAATTTTCTCTTCAGCTAAAGGGAAATTGTACACTTTTGGTTCAAATGATTGGGGACAGCTTGGACATGGAAATACTAAACCTTATACTAAACCCAGTGTTGTAAAAAGTAAGTAAAATTGTTTGACTGTGAAGTTTGTACACTTGAAAATTGAAATTTATCGGGTTGATAATGAAACGGTTGACTGTCGCCTCGTCGTTGCTTGGAGACCACGGCTTTACTCCTCAATCCAATATTGATAATCATGATCTTTTTATCCTTTGTTTACCGTCTAGTTTCTCCTTTTTTGTGGTCAATTTATCATAATGGTGAAATTTCGTAATTAAATTCACTAGAAGTTTATGTACTTTGAAGCGGGAGCTCAATAGTTCTCAACACTGTTCATATTTAGAAATTATAGACATCCGACGATATTAAAGTTACGAGTTCTTTATAATTGTATTTTGAAAAATTTATTAAGTTATTAAACTCAGAAATACTTGCTTTTATGCAATAACACAGTATCCAAGTAGAAGCTTTGTTTGGAAATATTTTCTATGTAAGCAAACTGCCAAATTAATATTATTTTTGTGGTATTAAAATGTATTCTTAGGAAGACAAAAGGATCAATTTCGCATGATTTGCTTCAACAGTTCATTTGTCTTTTTTATAGACACTGATTAAAGATGTGTTTGATTTTAATGTGAAACAAATTCCTAATATAAATTTATTAATAATTTTTGAATCATGATATATTAAAAATAATTTTATATGAAACCATTTAAAAATCACTCAATCTTCTCTCAGTAGATTTTTTATTCTTTGATGGCTGTGTAGTTTATGTGTACCTGTTTATAACAAGTGCTAGGTGCTCTCTAAACTTTGTTGGCTCTTTTGTGTGGGATTATACACAGATTTGAAATATAGTTTTATAAGGTTTATCACCTTAGACATATTTTTCCTGTATTAACCAACACACAGTCAACAATGACACATCATTTATTTTATCCATCCATCCATCCATTCATTATTCAGAATTTGATATTAAGTTACCGGTATTCACCAATTTCATATTTACATGTATTACATATATTTAACTATACATGGCTGTGTATATATTTATTTTATGTTACAAGAAAAATTCATTTGTTTGTTTGTAGGATAAAACTAGTTCAGTTTTGGACGTTGTACATTGCAAAGGGGCTGCCTCTGAGAGGCTGCTCATTTATTTTAATGATACTTATAGGTAGTCTTAGAAAAATTGTCTTAATGTGCTACAATGCCTGTTAGCCTTATCCACCTCTGGTAAATCACTATCTGGTGGTGGCAAATTCAAAGTATATATTAAATTGATTTGTGAAGTGAATAACTTTTATCCATTGGATGAAAGCTGATAGTCTTTGTGCAATATGCAGCCCCGGGTCATCATTTATTAAATGAATCTTTTTTTAATTGCTTTTCAGAGCTTAAACCAGAAAAAGTCTACCTTGTTGCCTGTGGGCGAAATCATACATTAGTTGCCACAGGTAATTATATCCATCATTTGAAAGAGTTTTAATCATTTAAAAGGCATTATTTGGTATATATTAACTCTCTGTATATGAACACCCCAATATTAAGGAGAATTTACTAGTTTGGACAGCAGATTTATTGTTGTCTCAAAAACATTGTGTGGGACAACTTTCTATATTGTTGAGAACTATATCCCAAGCCAGGGTGGAATAGGTTGAATAGCATTTTATGAAATACAATCATCCCTTCTGTTGTAGAAATACTTTATTTTCAAGAACACAATAAGTCAACATATATTTTCTATGTGGAAGTAATTATGTTATTTATTTTATTTATTATTATTATTTTTGTCTGTAGAATCTGGGAAATTATATAGTTTTGGCTGTGGCGGTGATGGACAGCTTGGACATGGAGACTCTGAGGTGATAGCTCATGACAGAATTGGAAAAATCATCATTTGTTTATTTATTTATTTATTTATTTATTTATTTATTTATTTATTTATTTATTTGTTTATTTATTTATTCATTCATTCATTCATTTGCTCATTCATCCACTCATTCATACATTCATTTATTTCATTCATTCATTTATTCATTCATTTGTTCATTCATTAGAGGTAAAAACTAGTAAAAAATACTGGGCGGGACTGCGTCATTCAATAATTCATTTATTCATTCATTCATCTACTCATTCATACATACCTTTTGTTTATTCATTCATTCATGTTCAAGGTCATTCATTCTTTCATTCATTATTATTATCACTTTCTTTCATTGATGTCTTAATTTTTCTATCATTTCTAACTCATTTGACTGTTCTCATATTCATCAAACTATATTATTTATGAGTTTGTTTGTTATTATACATACATCAATTTTATGCGTTTTCTTTCTTCAGAGCACCCAAGAACCCAAGGCTATCTCTTCTTTTGATGAAACTAAATTTAAAGTATTAGCTTGTGGATCAGATTTCTCTGCTGCTGTAACAGGTACATCACCTTATATTTGCATGGTATTGCATGGTTGTATGTTCATTGTCGTGTTATCATATATTAGTATTGTATGCAGAAGGTGGGGGTATCGATGGTCAGAATGGTCTGGGAGGGAGGGGTGGTAGTTAGTATTGTGATATCAATTGTTTTCATTGTGTTATAGCATCTGGTTTCTAATCAGATGGGAGGGGACAGTTAGTTAGTATGGTGATATGAGTTGTTTTTATTGTGTTATAGCGTCTGGTATCTTGTATACGTGGGGTGGTGGTAGCGATGGCCAGAATGGTCTGGGAGGTGAAGATGCAGAATCTCCTCAACGGTTGTACATCAGTGGAAAGGTTGTGACAGTGGCTTGTGGTTATTATCATATGGCTGTTGCAACAGGTAATTATCAGATACTTATAGATACTGATAGGGTCTAACAGCCACTAGTCAGGTTTATTTGTTTGGCTGCTGAAATGATTGATTCACTTAATTATTTAATGTGGTTTCATTTTTTAGATGATGGCTTACTGTATACCTGTGGTGAAAATACTGGAGGGAAACTGGGACTAGAATCATCAAAACTAGATGACACCTCACAATTACAAGTTGTTGAAAGTATAAAAGAAAAAGTTACTACAGTATCATGCGGTGGTGAATACACTGTTGCTGTCACTGAAAATGGACATGTATATTCATTTGGTCAGGGTGACAAAGGACAGCTAGGCCTTGGACCTTCACAATTCGAAACTGAACTTCCAGAAAAAATACAGACTTTTAATAAGATTAAAGCTAAGAGTGTCTCCTGTGGTGAGAGCTTTACAGCTGTGGTAACAAAGCATGGTAATTTATATACATTTGGAGATGGACGACATGGGAAATTAGGTCATGGGGATGAATGTTTTTCAAATTTGTTCAACCCTGAAAGAGTGACACGGTTTAATAAGTTTGTAGTTGAGGCAGTTTCTTGCGGTGGTTGCCACATGCTTGTAACTGCAGTTTGGAAGGAAGAGAGCACTTTAGAGTCAGATAGTGAAGATCAAGCTGACAAAGAGATCAAGACAATCAATACAAAACAACATCTAGGGCTAGATGCTGTGGATGGTCCTGGGGATTTGTCTGCAACTTGGTCAGCAAGGGATAAAAGACGGCAGAAAAATGTAGAGGTGACATGATTATATATTTATTGCAACTTAGATTATGGTGATGATGATGGTGGTGATGATGATGTTGATGGTGATGATGATGGTGGTGATGATGATGATGGTGATGATGATGGTGGTGATGATGATGATGGTGATGATGATGGTGGTGATGATGGTGATGATGATGGTGGTTGTGCTGGTGATGATGGTGGCGATGATGATGATTATGATGGTGGTGATGATAATGATGATGATGATGATGGTGGTGGTGATGATGATGGTGATGATGGTTGTGCTGGTGATGATGATGATGATGGTTGTGCTGGTGATGGTGATGATGATGATGGTAATGATAGTGATGGATGAATGGGCTCTTTCACCAACTTATCACATCAACCTCACTTACAACTGGCTTCAAATAATTATTTACAAAGTCTAACTTATCAATTTCTAACTATTTTCAATTTGTTTATTTTTTTCAGGATGTAAATAAAAATATGAGTATAACATTACCTCCTGTAAATAAGTCATCACTACCGCCATTGAATGGAGCATTAATGAGAACACTTAAACCACTAAAAACTATAACTACTAATAAGGATGATGAGAAGACATCTTCAAACCCTTTAAACATGTCTCAGTTACCAAAGATTACTCACAGTACTGATGAAGGTAGTAAATTTAGTTGCTCTATTGCATTAATGACATCATGGTCTTGTTGGTGTTGGTAGGGAATAAATTGCTAGTTCTAATAAAGAATGCAACATAATTGCTCTAAGGTGTGCAATAGCAGAAACATCATTAGCCATATTAGCCAAATGGTATATCGTGTTTGCATTGTTTTCTCTGCAATCAAGTTCAAGTTCAAGTTCAAGTTTATTGTACTTCAAAAATGTAATAGTAGATACAAATTACAAGAAATATTTAACAAAAACCGAGAAGCACAGTTCATCTGTAATAACCATAAGGGCTAGACAAGACAGATGAACAGACTTAGCAAGCTATACAACAAGAAAAAGGAAACAAATAACACATATAACAAATAATAAACAATATAGAAAAATTCAACAAGAAATGGGTAGCAACAACAATTGAATAATTTGGACAAATTAATAACAAAATGAAATGGAAAAACCAAAGAAATTCAGGATGCCAGTGAGGCAATCACACATCTTGCTCCATAATTGATACAGTCAGGTATTCAAAAAGGTTTTTTAGGGTTAGAAGTGCAGTGAGTACTTGTATTCGCAATTGACATTACCTTTGTATTGTGGCGATCTTCATCAATTCAAAAAATTCATAATCTCAGAAATTCAACCGTGAAAAAAACTTAATATGAAATAGATATTGTATAGTCATCATGGAACATGAAAGCATCAACACTAAGATAATATTGGTTGAATGTTATTTTTACTTATTAATAAATTGCTTATTTCTTTTTATTTCATTTTTAGACCATTCAAACAAAGCTTCCATGTCACCAAAACCACGATCCAGAGGGTTACCAAAACCATCCCCAGTACCACACCCAAGGGCCTTACCCAGAATGAAGAAAGACAAAAAGGAATCTGAAGAAGAAGAAGAAGAAAGTGAAAGCGAAGAAGAAGAAGATCAAAAGAAAGAGAAATTGAAAAAAGCAACAAAAGTAGAACTAGTAAAGGATATCAAAAAGAAAGGTGATTCTGCACCTATTATTAGATTGGTTAAATTGATTATGATCAAACTTGAACAAATAATTTTAAAATCACCGTAACCATTGTCAATCATGACAATGGTTACGGTGATTTTAAAAAAGTCATGTTATTTTCTTCATCAATGACTTTGGCAAGTCACTCTAGCGAATGGAAATATTTTTCGTATGTCACTACACCACTGGAACTATTTACGTACCAAATGTGTGAGTGGCATATTTTCCAAAAACACGTTACTCATTTCTAGACAATAATAAACTTTTGTTACAGTCTAAAAATGTTCTAGCATGCAGGCACATCTGCCCTACGGTTCAGGGGACTAAGTCCTCCATGGTTTATATATTTAGTTTTGGTGTGTCATTCTCAGCACAGGACCAAAACTGAAGATAGATCTACTTTTTTTTAGAAAATGAAGAAGAAGAAGAAGAAGAAGAAGAATCCGAAGAAGATGATGAGGATGAAAGTGAAGAAGAAGAAGAAGAAAAAGATACAAGTCCGAAAAAAACATCAAAAGATGAAAAACAAATGAAACCTGCAGCTAAAATTGTTAAAAAGCATGACTCACATGACGAAAGTGAAGAAGATGATGAAGAAGAAGAAGAAGAAGAAGACAATGATGATGATGAAGATGATGAAGATGATGAAGAAGATGTGAATGCAAACAAAACTAAAGCAATAAAAGAGAAAAATGAAAAGGAGAATGAGAATAATGGTAAGATAGGAACAAAGGACAAGAAAATAGAGGATGTTGCGAATGAGAAGAGTAAGACCAAAAAGAATGATAACAATGATGATGAAGAAGATGATGATGATGATGAGGAAGATGAGGAGGAGGAAGATGAGGAGGAGAACGCAGATGAAGAAGAAGATAAAAATGATTCAAAGAAGAAGAAAGGAAAGAAAGAAGGTAACTTCAATTGAATATTTAATCAAAAGGTCCATCAAGTGAATCTAGTAGGCTATCACTCAGTCAATCAATCAACTTATCACAGACACTAATCATTTGATCCAGTGTGTTTTGAAAAAAAGCAGATATTTAGCAATTTTTAAGCACCACACTGTGCAGCATTTGAGTGCTTATTTTGACTCCAAAATAAAGGGCATTACTTTGGCATTACTGTTAAAAGAGAATCATAGCAAAAGTCCATTGAAGTGTAGTAATTTAGTGTGATGATAAAGACAGTAAGATTGTTTTTCTGAAGCACTCTTAAATATTTGTTTACTAGATGGAAAAGACAAGAAAAATAAGAAAAACAAAAAGAAAAATAAAGAAGACGAGGAGGATGATAAGACAGAAGACAAAGAAAAAGAGGATGCAGAGAAAAACAAGAAAGGGAAAAAAGGAAAGAAGAAGGTAAATAAGGCTTATTCAAGGTATTTTTTTATGATTTGATGATAACTGTAATTATAATCATGATTGTGATGACAATGATAATTAACCGGATGGTGTCATCAGTGATGATGTCAATAGGTATGGTGATGTCATTAATGATGGCGATGATGTCATTGATGGTGATGATGATGATGATGTCACTGATGATGATGATGTCATTGATGATGTTGGTGATGTCATTGATGATGGTGATGATGTCATTGAGGATGATGATGATGTCATTGATGGAGGTGATGATGGTAATCATGGAGGTATTATTAGTAGATGGCCTGTTGGCTTCAAATGCCCCCCAAAAAGTAATGTTTGTTTTTGAATTAGACATTTGTGCACAAAACATAATATCTGTCAATAACTTCACAGAAAAAGGATGCAGAAGAAGACAACAAGGAAGATGAACAGGACGACAAGAAACAAGACAAAGAAACTGATGAAACAAAAGAAGAAAAGAAAGATGACAAAGATAATGACTCAAAAGATGACAAAACCACAGGCGATAAGGATGATGGTTCTAAAGACTCAGCTAAAGAACCTCCAAAGCAGAAAGATAAAAAGTCAGGGATATGTGTAATAATCTAATAAGAGATAATACTGACAATGATTGGTGCTCTCAATAGATCATTGGATGCTCTTGTTAGGCCATACTTGGTGTATGGATGTGTGTACTGCTTCCTCATCAACAAGTTGAAAAGTATGAACATCTGTATTTTGATCCGAGTTTTCATAGACCTTTTCAGCTTCATGTTGCCCATTTCAGACCATGTGACACTCTCTAGGGAATGGTTCTTTTATGAGCAATGTGTTGAAATATTTACACCTGAAAGAATCATTTCACAAGAGTGACATCATATGGTCTTAAATGGGAAAATAAACATGGAAGTGAAGGGCTATTGGTCTGTGAAGCAGTTCTCTAGAGATAGACAGGATAATACTGTTCTTTAGTGACAGTGGTACACTAGGCTAGAATAATGCACCATGTGAGTACACTTAAAGATTAACACAGCTGTGAATTATGCAAGTTTCAATTCCAAAACTAAAATTCATTCAAGCGTGCAAACATTCACAGCCTTTTCAAAATTGCAGTCCAGGCATAGGCTTTATCCAGATTATTAATAATTTGTAAAAAAAAAAAACTGGATAATTGATGCAATGACTGATTAATGGACTTTCTATTGCTTGCAATAATTGTTATTTGTTGATTGATTGCTTGAATTAATGGTTGATTGATTGATTGATTGATATAAGTGACAGTTTACCTGCTCAATTGACTAACTGATTGATTGTAACATAATGGCCTGAATGATGAATATAGGCTGGAAACCACGACAGGACACTCAAACCAAGTACATTTTATTTAATATGAAACTAGTTTTGGACAAATTTGCACTTGAATAAGCCCTTTTTAATAACATTCAGACTTAGAACCATAAAGTTCCAGTGTTGAACGTTTGTCATGTTGAATTATCCAGTCAATTGCCCTAGTTCACTATGAACTCACCTCTTGTTTACATGATGGAGAAAATCACAAAAACTCAATAGAAAATTTGAAAACAAAGCTCCCATCAAAATGGTTTAATCTAAAACAGTCTGGTTTTGATGTATAAAATGTGTTTATATTTACCAAGTAATATTCAGGGCAAAATTGTGTCTATTCGACTGCCCCCCATGACCATGATTCTTTGTGTTGAAACAATAGATTTTTAAAGATTGTTTTGATATGACATCATAGTGAACTGGGACAATTCAGACTGATACTTCTCATTTTAACAAGCCATTAGATTCAACATACCAAACGTTTGACATCTGTATTGGACCCTAGCCTATCTTAATCACCTTAGTCCCCTTGCCAGTGTTGTTGTCACACATACACAAATTTATTTATACTGGTGATGACTCATATAAATCAACTTCATCTGTGTTTTTATTGTAGATATGAATGTGTACAGTACAGGTATATTTTTATTCTATTAAAATATTTAAATCAAAACTACTGTGTAGCAGATGAGGGTGAGGATGAAGGAAGAGTTTAGAAAAATGACTAGCAGTACATCACACCATACCAACACCACCATAACATACCATATCAACACCACCATATCAACACCAACATACCATACCAACACCACCATAACATACCATATCAACACCACCATACCAACACCAACATACCATACCAACACCACCATAACATGCCATACCAACACCACCATACCAACACCACCATACCATACCAACACCACCATACCATACCAAAACCACCATACCATACCAACACCACCATGCCATACCAACACCACCATACCATACCAACACCACCATACCATTCCAACACCACCATACCATACCAATACCACCATACCATACCAACACCACCATACCATACCAACACCACCATACCATACCAACACCACCATACCATACCAACACCACCATACCATACCAACACCACCATACCAACACCACCATACCATACCAACACCACCATACCATACCAACACCACCATGCCATACCAACACCACCATACCAACACCATACCATACCAACACCACCATACCATACCAACACCACCATACCATACCAACACCACCATGCCATACCAACACCACCATACCATACCAACACCATACCATACCAACACCACCATACCATACCAACACCACCATACCATACCAACACCACCATGCCATACCAACACCACCATACCATACCAACACCACCATACCATACCAACACCACCATACCATACCAACACCACCATACCATACCAACACCACCATACCATACCAACACCACCATACCATACCAACACCACCATACCATACCAACACCATACCATACAAACACCACTATACCATATCAACACCACTATACCATACCAACACCACCATACCATACCAAAACCACCATACCATACCAACACCATACCATACCAACACCACCATACCATACCAATACCACCATACCATACCAATACCACCATACCACACCAACACCACCATACCAACACCACCATACCATACCAACACCACCATACCATACCAATACCACCATACCATACCAACACCACCATACCATACCAATACCACCATACCATACCAACACCACCATACCACACCAACACCACCATACCACACCAACACCACCATACCATACAAACACCACCATACCATACCAACACCACTATACCATACCAATACCACCATACCATACCAACACCACTATACCATACCAACACCACCATACCATACCAACGTACACCACCATACCATAATCACACCACCATTCCATACCACAAACCTTATCACACCACCATACCATACCATATCACACCACCATACCATATACATACCATAATCATGCCATAATCACACCACAACGTATCATCTTATCATGTTATCGATCATGCGTTCATTATTGGAATTTTAAATTAACTCTGCTTCTGAAATTTACATGAAATAGCAAGTTTGGAACTGGAATAGAAACAACTGAATACATCGTGACGAAATTTAGAGAAACACTTTAATTTTTCAATGATAATCTTGTGAACATCCTGATATGTCAAAAAGTACCTGTTGTGCAGTAATGTCAATACTATTGTCCTTCGTCTCTGTAAGCAAAATTTTATAACTTTATCAATCTTGAAACACCACTGCCAATAATTATTTGAGAGTTATCTTCTTGGTGCTATTTTGTTAGTATTGGATGTTGGGTTCTTCTGCAATCTGAACACCTTCTGATCAACAGTTCTTAACCAATACATTGGACCAATACATTGGACCAATACATTGTGTAATGTACAACTCTTGTTCTGGGCTATGGAACAGGCCATGGTCCTACACTATAACAAAAACACTCTGTAGATCATTCCTTCTAGAATACTTGACGTTACTTAGTTCTAATGTGCCAGAATATTGATCATCAGTTCTTTGCCAATACATCCTACCAATACATTGTGTAAAGTGCAACTCCTGTTCTGGGCTATGGAACAGGCCATGGTCCTACACTACAACAACAACACTCTGTAGATCATTCCTTCTAGAATACTTGACGTTACTTAGTTCTAATGTGCCAGAATATTGATCATCAGTTCTTTGCCAATACATCCTACCAATACATTGTGTAATGTACAACTCCTGTTCTAGGCTATGGAACAGGCCATGGTCCCACACTATAACAACAACACTCTGTAGATCATTCCTTCTAGAATACTTGTTACTTAGTTCTAACATGCCAGAATGTTGATCCTCAGTTCTTTGGCAATACATCACACCAATACATTGTGTAATATACAACAGGCTGCTGTTCTGGGCTATGGAACAGGCAATGGTCATACACTACGACAATGGTGTGCCAACCAATAAATGATCTACCCTATCCGCATGCAGTACTAAGTACGATGGAAATAACCTTTGTAGATTGTTCCTTCTAGAACACTCCAAGTTACCAACCACTAACATGTTAGAATCTTGAGCAGCAGTCCTTTGCTAACACAAGTGACTGATAAGTTGCATGATGTACTACAACTCCTGTTCTGGGCTATGAAACAGGCCATGGTGACTTTCAATATAGCAACAACAACCAAATGATTTCCACAATGCTCTGTAGATCGTTCCTTCTATAACACTCCAAGTTACCAATTGCAAGCTGCCAGTAACATGTTAGAATCTTGAGCATCAGTTCTTTGGTAACACTGACAAGTTGCATGATGTACTACAACTCCTGTTCTGGGCTATGAACCAGGCCATGGACATTCGTCACAGCAATTTCACAATCACATGATTTTACTGCTCACATGTGGAAGATGTTTGGATGAGTTCTTAGGCAATAAATCTGGCTGACATATTACTTGGTGTACAACTCCTGTCTTAATAACGCGCTTTGGAACAGGCTTTGTTACACACCACAAAGATGACAACCAAATGTTTTCCAGTGTAGAACACTCTGTAGATCATTTGTTCTGGAATACTTCATCAACATAAGCATGAGTCTTAGAAACAGCTGAGTTTCAAAAAAAAGCTCAAATTTTGCTTGTAAGTTTGCTAGTCGTCTTGTGTCAAGCTTGTAAACAGAATTGTCTGTGTGTATTTTTGCAGTCATTTTGTAGCTGTTGTAGTCAGTCAATGGTGATGCTGTAGTACAATTTTGATTTTCTTCATTGCCAGCATCAGTAGAGTTTGGTATATCTTTCAATTTCTAGTAAGTCTTAATAAGTGGTGTTTCCACCATTTGTCTGTCTCTGGTCATCTTATCTGTACCATACCCTTTGCAATCAAGTCTTGTTTGTTTTTTAGAATCATTGTCTGTAAAGTAGTTCCGTTAAAAGTGCAGAGTTAAGTGTTTCTTCTTGTTTTAAACGCTAGCCATTCAGGAGTGTTGACGGCGCCCATGTTGAAGGACACGTCCATGCTTAGGGTGACGAGAACCATGTTCATTGCGATGACCTACAAAGTGAGGTAACATAATATTAAGTCAAGCAGCTGGTTTGTAGCCAGTTGTAAGTGGTGTTTGGTCTCTCATTGGTTCAACATTGCTGAGAAGCCTTAACCCAGTAAAGCATACAGTCATCATTACTAGTATTTGTATTGTGTGTGTCTTTTTGACAAAGAATAATCCATCAATGGTGTAAAGGTTTAATACCACTCCACTTTAAGCACATATGGGAAAATGATGTAAACAACATATAATAAATACATGTACCTCTCATCTTTTTAACAATCTCATCCTTGTTATCATCATCAGACATCATCTCTCTTTCCCAGTCTGCTGAAGGGGGCTCTTCTTCTTCATCCAACATAGCTTTGTCATCATCCCAAGAATCTAAATTAAAAACATAAACAAATAACATTAATATTACATGCTGTTAAAACTTGATGATGTCATGAATATAAAATCAATATCACTTTGGGTTATATTGAAAATGTGATTTATATTACCAATCAGATGACTAATGTAAGTTGTAATGAAAACCAATCTGCATGCCTCTTATATCTTGGAAATCACTTAAAAACAATTTTAACCTGCATCTAGTATTTGTACATTACATGCAACTGTATATTAGCAATAAACCTTTCATTCCTGCACCATCCTGATCATCATATTCATCTCCACCATCAAAAGACGACACTGTTCTTTCCAATTCTTGTGATGTAGGAATCTCTCTTTCTTCATCCAATTCCCAATCACTGTCATCTGCATGTGCAATAAAAAGGTAAATAGTTAATAACAGTTAATAATAATAATAGTTAATAACTGATAAATCATTTTTTGTCTTAACTAAAGTAACATAGTGTTTTAATGTCAATGATATGATATGATAAATATATAATTTATAAATATTAATATAATAATATAATAAATTAATGACAATAAATTGACAGCTGTAATAATTCACACATTACAAATGCCAGGTCTTCCTACATCAGCTGATATGCACCTTTAACATCATGGCCACTCAACTTTATGTTGTCTCACAACACTAAAACTAAATCACTACCATGAAGGCATCTTTAAATCTGATACAGAACTTGTCCTGATTTGGATAAGGTTTATATCTGATCAGCTAATTTATGAATAATTAATCTTCTGCTGGCACAGATCTTTATCACCCAATACAACATGCTCATGATTATTCATTCTTTATAAAATTATACATTACATATTGAATATTATAACCTTTCATTCCTCCACCATCCTCGTCATCTTCATCTTCATCTTCAAAAGATGTCTCCGTTCCTTCCTCCTCCAACTCCCATTCACTGTCATCTGTGCAAAAAAAAAAACTTCTAGTAATTGTTTGTGGGTTATATTATTACAATCATAATATCTGTATTACATTATGTCATTCTAATGAAAGCAACATTCATGCATTATTTTTTCAGTAGTACGATAAATTTGTCATGCTATTTTGTATAAAAACAAATAGTTACCCATCACATTCTTTTCAAACATATGATTTGTGTTTATAATACTGTAAGCACACACTGCTTTTCAGTATCTTTAGTTAATGATATCTACCTTTCACTCCTGTGTCATCCTCATCTCCATTATCAAACTTTGACAGTGTTCTTTCCAATTCTAGCTTGGAAGGGCGCTCAGAGAGTGCTCTTTCATCAAATTTAAAATCACTGTCCAACTTAGCATCTGCGGTTATAATTATAATAAGTCAAAGATGATTGTATATATAAATTCAAAAATATATTAGTAAAACAACGTTTTCTAAAAAACAGCTTTGTGTTATAGATTGACTGAGTCTTCTTGGTCAATCCATTCACTCTACTGCATGATATCATGATTCACTTTACTGCACTCCATGTCTATCCACCTACTTCCATTACAAATGAAATTAATGTCATTCTAACTTACACTTTCTTTCCTCATCAATTCCTTTATCAACTGGATATAGTTTTCTATCGATTTCTTCTGGTCTAGCTTTGGCTACATGATCAGCATGGGTCTTATGGTGGGAACCTATTATAACAAAACAACAATTATGTAAACAAGCAAGCATTCGGAATGAATAATCAAAGATTGATTATCAATAAGATCTTTGTTGGTAATTTTCATAGTGATTTGTCCCATTCATGGTCATTATTTATGCTCAATGATTCCAGAGAAATGAGATAAATACAACAAAGAAATGCAATTTGGTAAATGTGAGTATACATAAGAATAAGAGAGAGCGTGTACGTTGTAATATCAGCTGATAAATCTCTAGTAGATTAATGCATGCTGCTATTCTAGATTTAAAATTTTCAAATTAGATATAATTTGGCCAATATATTTTTAGCTAAACTTGAATGAATTGATGAATTCTTTATCAGACTTACAGATGCCCTCACAGTATTTATTTTGTATTGTTCTAGGTTCATGAATTGTTCATGAATTTGATAATTTTTAAACGTTATTGATCTGTTTATCCCGGCCTATCCCTTCCAATCTACTCAATCGATAAGAATCAATCGATGGAAATCAAATTATTAATAAGTAAATGTCATAATTGACCTTTAGAAATCTTGTAAAAAATCGATTGATCCATGTACTGGCAGTTCTGATAAATCTGTTTTAATACTTAATGATGTCTCAAAGGTACGTCCTAGCTGAAAATTAGGGCCCTCAGAGCTGAAAATTACTTAATGTAAGCTAGTTTTTTACCAATTAATAAAAGTGCATTATTATTATTATTAAAGAACCAATGAAAACGAAACATCGATTCCCGTAAATTAATAACAGAATGTTATTAACATAAATTTCAGTTCGAAAGAAGAGTCCAGACAATCTCATTGGCGTGCGCAAAATTTTCTGATTTTTTTATTTTTTTAATGCAAATAAGATATAGATTAATTATGAATAACTAAAAAGTTCCCCAGCAATTTGATCCATTGAAAAAGTAAAATTCACGCGAGTTTGATGAATAAAAATAAGTTTTTCCATACCTTTGTGAGATTTTCTTGGAATTGGGCGAGCCGGGCTCGGACTTGCAAGGCAACCAACAAGCAATAGCAAAATCCCAAGAGACCGAAAATCCATTTTAGAGCGTCACATCTAACGAAGAAAGTCACATTTTGTTTTTCCACCAAAAAAGTCGATGCAAATTTGATGAAATTAGCTTGCAAAATGATTATAATTAGGCTTAATTATCTCGTTAACCATTTTGGTTGATTGTGATGTCAAACGAGATTAAAATTGCAGTGGATGCTGGGTAATAGTTAGTAAAATAAAATCTAAAGAATAAAAAATTGATTTTTAATTCCCTGATTATTAACATTTATCAAATTATCTGCGTCTTTTTATTTTGATGTTTGTTTCATTGTTTTTTGTTTTTGTTTGTTTTGATTTGCAATCACTCAAAACGCCTTTCCTACACAGGGATCCCAAACTAGGCTTACAATGGACAAACCAGAGAAAAGTAAATATGAAATATTAATCAAAATGCAAAAAAAAATATATATTTCTTAGTAAAAAACGTCAATAAAAAAAAGTAATACAAATAAAATCAATGAGTGCTAAAGTTAACAAATAAATGAGTTTTTAAAATCCATGTCAAAACAATACTGCTTCTAAATATGGGTAATTACTATATGACCGTGAATCTTGGAGTCTGGACACTAGCAAATGGAGTAATATGATTTGTTATACGCACTTCCCGACCGGTTAATATCCTCCTGTATTAAGACCGTGACCAATTGACTCAGAGTAGATGGTCTTTTCGCGATTGAACAACTGATTGTATTTTTTTTCAAAACATTTTCATGGGAGAAGAGGTTGTTGATAAGAATAAAGATCACAGAAAATCACATTATTTAATTTATAGTAATTATAATTATCCAGAGAAGGGAACGTATGCGATTGTAATATCTAACCATGGCAGAGACTATAAACCCCTTGTTTTAGGACCGGCCAAGCCTTACCTTTTTTCCAAAAATAACAATGCAGTGTGATGGAAGCCCCCAAGTTTAAAAGTCATATCGTGTTCGTGGGTTATACCTTTATTAAAGCCACTGGCTCAACAAACACCACCATACATATTACATAGGGACTGGTCAATAATTACATTGATGTCAGAGATATATTACCCCTCACTTTCATGAATGTGATATTTGAAAAAAAAGATTGCTCCAACATCACCCATTACCAGGATGGAGGAGCAGGGTTTGACTTCAAATAAACTTTATTAAATTTGACATTTTATTATCATTTTTTTCTTCATAAAATAAATCAAACACACTAGTATTAAAAATTTCTGAAAAGTACAACACAACATTCATTGAACTTTGAAAACTATATTTCAACTTGCACTGACTTTTTCAGAATATATACACAAAAATCAAAAATGTATTCAGCTGAAAATAGAGTTTTTTCATTTTTAAATAAAACATCTAATTTAACTATCTCTCGAGTAGAAAGTCCCACAGTCAATAGTATCGCTAATTCAACATACACGATTCATATGTAGGAACCATGTATTTAATATTGATGAATGAGTCTGGGCCACCACGTCTTTCAAAACTTTCTAAGGTTTCCTGGATAAGATCGCCAATATTTTCTCTTCTTTGCTGACTATAATCAATGCCATCTCCAGAGTTGAGATTCCAATTCTTGAATATATTCAGGATAGGTAGAATTTGACGATAGTATGCAACCAGAGCCTCGCCGACAAGATCAGCTGAGATGACAAGATGTTGTAGACTCTTCAATGTTGTGCAAACTACTTTAGGATTTCTTGTATTTAAAGCGTTTTTAATTGGGATGATAAGCTGAGGAATAACTCCAAGGATCTTGTTTCCTCCGTGCTCTAGCATGTCGTGAACTCCTTGTCGAGCAAAGAACTCATAAGGATGTGAAGTTTCAGAGAGACCTTCAAAGAAAAGTGGAAGGTAGTGATGGTAGTCGAGCTTCTCAATTTCAACCTTCCAAGCAATTTTGTTTCCTTTTGTGTCGTGTTCCAAGGCAATGGGGAAGTCTCCTCTTTCGTAGCACTTCTTAAAGCTAGTTGGTAATGAGGGTCTCATTTTAAACGCACCACACGAAGGAGGATGTTTGACCTACGTAGATAAAAGTACAATGGAGTCATAAGTCAACAAGCAAGCCATAACAGAGTTTGTAAATTCATAAATAAATCTTTACCATTTACAAAGAAACTCTTCAGCTAAATCCATAAATAAATGTTTGAAATGCTTAATTCATGATTAATAGAGGATATAAAACAACATCTTTGGTTTATTGTGCTTAAAAATCAATAGTGAATTCTTTTGTAAAGTACAGGCATTTTTGACGAAATTACACTGTAGGTTTTGCTTCATGTTTTTGTTGTTTTACCTTTGCATTCTTTAGTCTTGCTTTGGTTGAAAATCCTTCAGCTTCCAAAGATCGACTTAATAATTCGTTACTTCCCTGATGAGACTTTTCCTAAAGTTCAGAGAAGAGATAAGATCAAGTAAACAAGATTTACAAACACTCGGCGTAGTGAGGAGAAACAAAGCCATGTGCAAGATTCATTTTCGCAAAATTACTTACATGTGAGTCCTTTGTTCCCTCGTTTGAAGATTTAAAAACTGATCCGGTTATCGGCTGAACTTGTGTTCTCATAGAATGTGAATATGTCGCCATGTTTTATAGTAAAAAAAGCCGAAAAACTTTACAAAAACACTTCAACTACTGATACTTACTCACTTCTGAAGCTGTTGCGATGTAAACAAGCTTTTCCGTCCTCCGCGACCATGACAACAAAACTACATGTGACGTCATGTTCATATCGCTAACGCCATTGGTCAAGAGCGAAACACTGCGTGACCAACAGGGAGTCCAAACCAGCATACTTTGAAGTTTAATTTAATCCCTTTTAAAATGTATAGAGTCAAGAAATATTCTAAATTCCTTCATTGTGCCTCCCATTTACAATGATAACATTTTTCCATCAATAATTGTTTGTAATGTTGTGTTATCTCTGATCAAGAATCAATTTTCAGCTCAATGTTGACGAATACTCCATGTATTTATTCAACAATTTATCTTCATTACAAAATCAGTAATGTATCCCTCAATTTTCTTTTTATTTATCAAAGAAGAACAAAAAAACTCTTTGAACGAGGATTAATGGGGTTCCTGTGCCAAAAAGAGACTAGAACCAAGTCTCCAAATATGGTTGTGTGTTGGCTTGTTGCTATAGTTACGTGAATGTAAAATATCCCGAACTTGATGTTCGATCGCTCGGTCGCGAATATTTGGGCAAAGCACTGACAAAAATAAGTTATTTTATCGTCATTTTTGAGAGATTATTGATTATTCAGTAGCATGGCTACATCTCTAGCTTTTAGAGGAGGTTCTGGACCTAGCACAACCGGAGGAAAGGCGAAAGATTCACATGTAAGTTAACTACAAAAGGAACCAAAAATAAAAAGTCAATCCTCGTTCGAAAGTCCTGTCGATTCTAAATTTCCCTTTTTTTCTTGATTTAGGAAAGAGCACATGTAAATGGAAGACAGATTGTACACCGAAGCTTGCCCGCTGAAGGGTTTTCAACGAAATCAAGGCTTAAAAACTCTAAGGTACGAATATACGACACAAGATCGAGTATATAATGTTTGTTTCTGCTCTGCAGTTTCTTGATGAAGCGTTCATACTCAACATCATACGATGATAGTTTTAACATTATGAGAACATTCTCTACTCTATGCTTCCTTTCTTTGAACATTGTTCTCTAGAACTTCAGTGTATTATAAAATTAATGCAAACGATTTGCATTAACAAGGAATGTAGGATTTTATATTGATGGTTATATAGAAAGAAAAATATGCACCTTAAAAGTAATCGTTGACCAGTAATATAGGTATTGATATAAATAGTTTTGTTGTTTACCGATCATGTTCATGACAGGAAAAGAATAACATTTTCTAGAATGTTTGAAATAATTTTACATTTAATTGTTCAGTTGTAGTCACGAACATTTTCTAGAATGTTTGAAATAATTTTACATTTAATTGTTCATTTGTAGTCACGAACTGATACTTAATGAATTTTTCAAATCTATTTTTTACTTAAAAGTAATCAAAATCTAAACTGTTTATTTCTTCCATCTAGGTTAAAGAGCCACCAGCTGTAGGTGCATTCAGGGAACGACCAGCTTCGCCAACAAGCTTCAGAAAATGCTATGACAGAGGAGACTTTCCGATCGCCTTAGAACACGACACAAAAGGAAACAAAATTGCTTGGAAGGTTGAAATTGAGAAGCTTGACTACCATCACTACCTTCCACTTTTCTTTGAAGGTCTCTCTGAAACTTCGCATCCTTACGAGTTCTTCGCGCGACAAGGAGTTCACGATATGCTAGAGCACGGAGGAAACAAGATCCTTCCCGTCGTCCCTCAGTTGATCATTCCCATCAAGAAAGCTCTAAACACACGAAATCGTAAAGTTGTATGCACAACGTTGAAAACACTACAACATCTTGTTGTGTCTGGGGATCACATCGGAGAGGCTCTGGTTGCTTACTATCGTCAAATTCTACCCATACTAAACATCTTCAAGAATTGGAATCTCAACAGTGGAGATGGCATTGACTACAGCCAACAGAAGCGAGAGAATATTGGTGATCTCATTAATGAAACACTTGCTAAGTTTGAGCAGCATGGTGGCCCGGATGCTTTCATTAATATCAAATACATGATCCCTACATATGAGAGCTGTATGCTCAATTAAATAAATAGAGAAGTTAAAAGTTATTGAACAATATGGTTTCTGGATTTTTCTTTTATATGCTATATACATATGCTTTTAACATTGTTTTTATTGTACATAATTATATACAAGGGAATATATTGCTGTATTAATTTGTTTATTATATTGAACTCTACTGTGATATTATAAACAACAGTCTGTTAATGTGTAGCTTGTTCACATATTAGTTTATTCTTCACTTTTTTATCCATGAAAAAGATTAAATTGGCTACCTTATTAACAGTAAAATAATAATATTGAATCACATAGAAAGAATCAATATAAAAAAAGATTTAGTAATCATGACTTTTCAGGGACATTTTTAGCAACCAGATCAATCTATGACTGCAAGTGACAACAGAGAACATTGAACAAAGGGCTGTTGTTGTCTTACTATATTTTGGTGTGTAATGTGCATTCATTTATATATTGATCTGGTTGCAGTCATTTAGGTCACTGTGCTGGCAACCACCTGCATCTCTCTAGCTGATTTTTGCTGTAAAATAAATATATGCAATAGTAACTTTTTCAGATAGGCAGGGTGCACCTGTTACCATCACTGATGATTATCAGGTGATCCTCATACATACTGTTTTAATAAACTCTAAATTACTAGAATGAACCATGTATATAGATGTTTTATTGTGTGAATGCATGTAAACATAATTAAGTTAGGGCCTGTTTATATGAGGCAAGCCCGCCCGTTTAAGTGGGCTGGTTTCTTTTGCTTCTACTCTATGATAACTTGGACACAAAAGAAACCAGCCCGCTAAACCCGGCTGGCTCTCCTCATGTCAACAGGCCCTTAGGCAGATTTTTTTAGATTGACCTAGGTTCAGCACTGTTGATGACTTGTCATTTCACTGTCAGATCAAAACCACTATGAGTGATGTATAGAAAAAAGCTACTGTGGACAACTCCCCTCATGTTTATGTGGAAGCTAAGGTGCAAATCAAATGTCCATGATATAATACTGTTTGATGCTTCAGTCCAAAAACATTAAGGTAAAAGAAAATGACAGGACACTCGCTCCCCTGAAAATTTTCTGTACTGAGCCCCCCTCAATCCGCCCTTGCTGCATGTATTGGACTAAGCCAACTTAGTTGCGAGTTTTTTACTGGGCCAGGTTATAACGATTCTGTTTCTTTAATTTTGTACTATCTATATATATATATATATATATAGTCAACTACAGAAAATAATAGATCTGTGTTACATATAATATCAGTGATGAATTACGGAAAAGCGAAAGGTACTTACAATTCTAGTTGATATTCCTGACCTTGCTAAACTGATTTTCGATTTACATTTTCTCTTATATATGTTAGATTAATTCCCTAAGGAACAGTTCAACCTATCAATAAATCCACTGAAAATCCAAAACACCCCTCTCCAGTGCGGAACTATAGGGTGAGCAACGATTGCAACTAATTATTATTGTTATTATTTGAATGTCATAAATAAAGTGTTTTTTTTTTGTTGTTTTTTTTTTGTTGTTTTTTTTTTTTTTTTTTTTTTTTTTTTTTTTTTTTTTTTTTTAATGTTCGTTTCTTGTTGAATTGTTCTTCTTGTATTTTCCTCTTTGTTTAATGTTCATTTCTTCCTTCTAAATCTTCGTGCGTTGCTATTAAGCATAGTTTTTGGATGGGTCTCTCATATTCTCCTGTGCTCGTTCTGATTTTTACTTTCCTGACGAGGTTGTCTTTTCCTGGGTATGTCTTTACGATTAATGCCATTTTCCACTTGTTTCTACGATTAGTATCTAACTCTAGGACCAAGTCTCCAGGCTTGACATTTTCTCTGGTTCTAAACCATTTGTTTCGTGGTAAGAGGTTCGGCGCAAAATATTTCATCCAACATTCCCAGAACTGCTGTGCTTTCTTCTGGACACTTCGTAGTAAATTTCGTGGGTTTACGCAATCGTCTGCTTCTGGTTGTGGTGGTGAGTTGTGTTGACTCAGTAGGATGTCGTTGGGTGTGATTGGCGGTGCATCAAAGACACTGTTAGAACTTGGGTAAAGCGGTCGGTCGTTGATCATATACATGGCTTCGGCAAGAAAAGTACGCCATTGTTCTTCTGTATACGCATGGAATTTACATGTCGCGTCTAGTGCTTGTCGTACTGATTTTATCAGGCTCTCTACGACTCCATTTTGATGGCTGGCTCGGGGAACATTCCATTGCCACTGGAATTCGCACTTAAATTCTTCTGAGAGTGTGCTCTGTATCTTGGGGATGTGCCAGTTCTGTAGGATTTCTTCGAGGTATCTTTGCGCTCCTATGAAATTTGATCCACAGTCTGACCAACAAACATTCGGGTTTCCTCTTGTACATACGAATCTTCTAAATGCCATCAGGAAGGCGTCAGTACTTTTGTCTGTGACGAGCTCTAGGTGTATTGCTCTGGTTGTCATACAGGTAAATATTATCACTTGTGCTTCTTTATTCGTTCTTCGATTTAGCTTGATATGTAGTGGTCCAAACATGTCTAGGGCTGTGTTGCAGAATGGTGGAAATCCTGGTGCTACTCTAAGGCTTGGTAGTTGTCCCATGAGTTGCTCTAATGGTTTCCTTCTTAACTTTCTACAGGTGACACATTTCCTTGTCAGTAATCGAGCTTCGCGTCGAAGTCCAACTATCCAGAACTTCTTTCTAGCTTCATACATAAGACTTTGGTATCCACAGTGGGCTCTTTTCTCGTGTAAATGTAACAGCAAAAGATGTGTAAGTCGATCGTTCTTTGTTAATACAACTGGATTTCTTACATCCTCTGGTAGGTTGACGTTTTCTAGTCGTCCATGAGCTCTCAGTATTCCGTTTTCATCTGTTCTTACGGCTAACGTTTTGCTTAGTGTGTCGTGGTCGATCTTTAACTGGCTCCATTTGAAGAGGAGATTTTCTGACTCTTTCAACTCTTTCACCGATATAGGGCCTTCCGATCTGTGAGCTTTGTTCTTTGTCTTTACATTCGTAACAAATCGTCGTACATATGCCAAGGTTTTCCTTGTTTTGCAAAACGATGAACATGATTTGGTCAAGTGGTCAAGGATTGGATTTCCTATCTTTTCATTCGATGATTTCGAGGCATCAATAGAATGTTGATCAGAATTCTTTAATTCACTACTTGCTTCGCGATCTGTCTCTTTTGGACTAGGCGTGTCAAATGTTGGCCAATCTTCATCTGGTAGTTTCAGAAATGGGGGTCCGTCCATCCATTCTGAGAGTTGATCTTCTGGTATTCCTCGTGTCAGTGCATCTGCTAGATTGTGTTGGGATTGGATGTATTTGAATGCTTGTGTATCCACTGTTTCTTGAATCTCTGCGACTCGAATGGACACGAATGGTTTGAATTTTCGTGGGCTTGTCTTGACCCATGCTAGTACTGTTTGTGAATCTATCCAAAACACTTTTTTACATTGGTTTATTTCTGCAAACTTCAGTGCTTCGTTACAGGTGGCATATAGTCTCGTGAGAGTTAGACATCCCATCAATTCCAGCCGTGGTATTGACTTTCTCTTCAGAGGTGCGACGAAGGCTTTGACCATCACTGGGATGCAGGAATAACTGTCGTCTGTGAGTTTCCATCTGAGAAATATAACAGCACCGTAAGCCTTTTCTCCGGCGTCGCAGAATCCGTGGATTTCTGGAGGTCCTACAGCATTCTCTGGCTTTAGCTTTCTCTTGAACTCGTGTGTCAATAACTGATTTAGTTTCTGTATATTCTTGATCCATTTTGTCTGTATTTCGTCTGGTAGAAGTTCATCCCATGAATGACCTGCGCACCATAACTCTTGTAAGTCGATCCTTAATTCGATAGTGACTGGTACAACAAGTCCAATTGGATCCCAAATTTGGGCTAGACAAGCGAGGCAGTTCCTCTTGGTTAGACTCTTCAAATCTGTGGTGATTTCACGTTTATTGAACTTGAACGTGTCTTGCTCTTTATTCCACTTGTGGCCTAGGAAAGTTGTATTCGTTTCTTCTGTTTGATCAACGTTTTTGTTATTCGAGTGCCAGGCTTTGATTTGGAACTTTCCTTTCTGTAGAATAGCATCAATATCATCTGTGATCTTTTTTACGTCAGATTCAGTTTCTTTGGATCCTCCAATATCATCTACGTAGATGTGTGTCAAGAGTTCTTTCGATGCTTCTGGGTATTGGGCTTCTGCCGACTTTGCAAGCATGTTGATCGCTCCAGTGGCTATGTCTGGTGCAGGTTTATCTCCGAAGTTGAGTCTCGTCCATTGATAGACTTTTGGAGGTTCAGTTTCACTTCTTCGCCACAAAAATCTGTGGAAGGTTTGATCGTCTGGGTGTATTTTTACTTGGTTGAACATCTTTCTGATGTCTCCTGTATATGCTATATCGTCCCATCGCCAAGCTATGAGTACTTCAGGTAGACTATTGATATAATTTGGACCCTTTTCCAGATGGTCGTTGAGAGATCGTCCACTAGGACCTTTGGCAGCTGCATCAAACACTAGACGAACTTGTGTCGTTCTCTCTGGCGTAAATACGGCATGTAGGGGTAGGTACCACTCCGGTGATCTGTGATTCACTTCTTCTGGTGTAAGTTCTACAACGAATTCTTGGTCGACTAGCTTGTCTATCTCTTCTTGGATAACTTTCCTGTAGTTCTGTCGTTTCAATGTCTTCTCGAAGGAGATCATTCTTTCGTATGCGATTTGATAGTTACTTTCTGTGGGTGGCCCGGATTCTTTCCATGGCATGCGTACTTGTACTCTACCGTCGACGATTTCAGTAGACTTTGCAATGGTTTCGATGAATTTGTTTTCTTTCAGTGTTTCGTCTTTACAGGAACATAGACTAGTTGGTTTTACTCCGAGTAAATCTTGTGTGAGCAATGTCTTTATATCTTCTTCTGTACTTACAGGTTCAACATAAACTGAATTAGCTTGTGGCGTATTTATGTCATGGTGTGTTACTTGTCCAATAAGGTACCATCCAAAGCAATTCATCTTTGCAACGGGTTCTCCCACGTTACCTTGGATAACGTGTACATCAATGAAAGCGTCACTTACATCTGTTCCTATAAGTATATCAACAGTTCCTCCATCTAGGTGAAGTTTATTTGAAATTTCTTTCAAATGTACATAGTTATTTACAGTGTTACTTTGTATAGGTCTTGCTGAGCTACATGGTTTGTTTATTGAATAGACTGAAATACATTTCTGTATGCTATCATCAAGAGGAGATACAATTGTAACGTTTACAAATTCAGAGTTTTCTGATTTCTTTTTTCCGCCAGCAAGATTCATAGTTAAATGTGTTTTCTGGCCATCTAAACGTAGTCGATTTTTTAAGTTCTTTGAAATCAGGCTTGTATTGGAGCCACTATCTAGCATGGCGAGTGCTTCAACGTAAGGGTGGCATGGGTGGCCGAGCGGTGAGAGCGCTGGCCTTTCACCACTGTGACCCGGGTTCGATCCCTGGATCGGTCTGGGTGATATGTGAACTGAGTTTGTTTATAATGTGTTGTTTCTCTCTCATGCCACGAGGGTTTTTCTCCGGGATCTCCGGTTTTCCTCCCTCCACCAAAAATCAACACCGTGAGTAGCGTTGTATGAGTTGAAATATAAATGTAGAGGTAGTGAGTGTGAGAGAATGCAGATGAAGAACCACTCAGTGGATATGCTGCATTTAAAGAATATTATTATTATTATTATTATTATTATTATAATTGCCGTCTTTGTCTTTAATCTTGACTCTCTGGACTGGGCATACTCCTGGAATTTTACTGTTACTGCTAACTTGTCTTGTATCTGTGAAGGGGGTTGCTTGAGGATTCAAGTTAGAATTCGTGTAAGGAAGACGATCGTTATGTAGGGTTGCGTGATGTCCCTTGGAGCATTTATCACAGGTTGTTCCGTCTTCTTTACTGCAGTTTGCTGTATGATGGTCTTTAAGGCACTTTCGGCAACGCTTGTGTTTCTTAACTACTTCCCATCTTTTGTTAACGTCAAGAGCAGTGTATTGTGGACATTCGTGAAGGTAATGTTTATTTGGACATCTCATCGGACATACGTCATCGGCTGGTGGGCTGTTTACTGCGTTCGTATTAGCTCTTCTCGGTTGACGTTGATTTTGAGATTCTGTTGGACATGCGTCATCGGTTGGTTTACTGTGTACTGTATGTGCATCCGCTCTTCTAGGTAGACGTTGGCGGTCAGCGGCGTCATTGCTATTCATCTTCCCACGTGACCTTAGGGTAGATTCTCTGTTCAACCACTCAATTAGGTTAAGAATGTTTTCCTCTTTTCCAGCTCCACTCATTTCTCGGCCAAATGCAATATTGTCCTGGTGTTCGAGTTTCGATAACAGTTGTGACATGACAAATGGTGCTTCAGCTGATTTTGTTACAGCACAACCGTTCTGTTCCATATTGTTGGTGAAGCTGAGAATTTTGGCGGCAAAACGTGAAAGAGAATTTGCATCACCTTTGACTGGTTTTATATTGGTTATGTCTTTTAACAATTCATCCATTATTTTTCTTTTGTTTCCAAATTCAATGTCAAGTATTTCCCACCCTTGGGCTATTGTTTTGCAATACTTTATTTGATTTGACCAAAATGAATGCTTAGGAAGCGCTTTTCGAAATCTTTGAAGCTGCTCTTCTTCATCTTGTTCAAATTTGTTCATACAATGATTGAATTCTTGTTTCCACGTTAAATACGATTTTCTATCTCCGTCCCATGATGGAACTGGCAACTTTTCTAATCCGTGATTTTGATTGGCTTTCGTTTTTTCGCTGCTTAATGCATTCACCATTTTTTGAAGAGATTTATTCATACTTTCAAGACCTTTGGCCAATTCGTCGGAATCTGTCTGATTTTCTTTTTCAAGACATGTCTTTTTGTAGGACGTGAAACATTGCGTACATTTTAAATAATTGGATTTAACTTTTGCATTGATTTCTTCGTTTTGATTAACAATTGGATCATCAGACTGTAACGCATTGTCAACGCTTTTATCTCTAATTGAATCAATTTGTTTCTTTAAACTTCGATATTTCGTTTCTATTTCCTTGTAGATGTTTTCTATTGAACTTAGTTCAGGTTGGATCTCGATCACAACTTGAAATTCCTCAAATAAATCATTGAGCGACTTGATCGCATTATCTCTTTTTGCAGCGAGCGTTGAAATATCCGTTTTTGGAGGCATTGTTTAGTTTAAGTTTGAGCGTATTGTTTTTTTTTCGTTCTCATTGATTAGAAATTTAATTTGCATTGCAATGTTCCATGAAAACAATGGTGCTTTTGTTCCTTTTCTTTTGTGCGTATACTTTGGTTGCATGCAAATGTTTTTGTGTTTTTCTTGTTCACTCAAACAATCTTTTCAAATAATATTATTCCGCTCAATAGTATTTCTTTCAAGAATGATTTAAATGTTTTGTAAAGTGTAAATGTAGAAAGGTCTTTCTGTATTTTACTGAATGTTTCTTTCGACCACTGTAAATTGTTCACGATGTTCGCAATGTTCGTAGAAGTTTTTTTTTTTTTTTTTGAATCAAACACAATTCATTTTATCTTTCATACCTTTGTTTGTAGTTTACTTAGCTTTGTAATTTAGTTTTCAATTTGCAAGCTTTTCCAGGTCTTTCGCTAAGTAATTCTTGAACTTTTCCAGGTTTTGCGGCTCGGATACTCTTGAGCTTTCCAGGTCTTTTGCTTAGTAATTTTTGAGCTTTTCCAGGTCTTGCGGCTTGGATACTCTTGAGCTTTTCCAGGTCTTCACCTCTAGGTTCGTCGATCAGAAGTAGCTTGTGGTTTACTAAGTTTACTTTATCCAATCATCCTTTTGCTTTGGCAGGAAAGGATCTTTACTAGTAGAATTTTGACTGTATTGGACTAAGCCAACTTAGTTGCGAGTTTTTTACTGGGCCAGGTTATAACGATTCTGTTTCTTTAATTTTGTACTATCTATATATATATATATATATATAGTCAACTACAGAAAATAATAGATCTGTGTTACATATAATATCAGTGATGAATTACGGAAAAGCGAAAGGTACTTACAATTCTAGTTGATATTCCTGACCTTGCTAAACTGATTTTCGATTTACATTTTCTCTTATATATGTTAGATTAATTCCCTAAGGAACAGTTCAACCTATCAATAAATCCACTGAAAATCCAAAACACTGCAATGAACCACAGGTGTCAAGTCGCTGTGTCATGAAAGTGAGTCATTAAATAACAACCCCAAGTGTGCTGTAGAATAACCCTGAAGCGTGATTACGTTTTACCCCTTTCTCTAGACCATAATATCCTTTGCTTTTGATCACTAATTATGACTATTGTTCCTGTATTCTCGAGGAAATACAAAAATTGAATATGAAAGGATTTTAAAAACTATTATGGTATGGAGCTTGGGGTAAAACGTCATAACACATCAGGGCTATTTTGCTGAAAAATCATGACGCACGGCTCCCAATAAGGTGGAAATTTAATTTAGTCCCCTGTCAAAATGACTTCAACAACAATATGAACCAATGAGTGGACGTCAAACAAATCCCTTAGTTGAAACAGCTGCACACGATGCATACAAAGCAATAGTCCAGTTTCGAGTTCTGCATATTACTCAGGCTAAGCCTCGATATCATGTGATATATTCTTTTATATTTAGGTGCAACCGAAAGCAATACAAATACCAGTGGTTTTGTCTCGACTCTATTAAGTGTGTTAGCTCACATAAAATCGAGGCTTGAAGAATTCGAAACTTATATCAGACGCCGCTTCTTCGCGCTTAATGCGTGTTTATGCAGCTGGGCTATAATCTCTTTTACACATTGCCGCAGTTCATACAAGAAAACACAGGTTTATACCACTTTAATTTCTGATTTAATTTTAGGATTAACTATTGGGAATGTTGTTATTTCTATCAGATATGTCTAGTAAATTTGCACTGATTGTATAAATGTCACACGACTTATCGTTGCTTCCATTACCCTTAGCAACGCTTTGAGAAATATTCGTTTGCATAGAAGCTGTTTCTCCTCTTGTTTCAAGCTCGTTTGCGCTAATTTTGATTCTTTCGTCTGCTTTATGTGTAACGTTTTGATCTGCCTTTGCTTTTAAACTAATTTCAATTTCCCTTTCTTTTGTATGTTGTAGTTGTTCGCAAGTTTTCTGTAAATTTGAATCGTTTTTAAAGATATTTTCATCTTCTATATTGTGCTCGTTTTGTTGATTTTTCAATTGTTTGGCTTTTTCTTCCTCGCATAAGATCAATGGACATTTCCTAATAATATGAGTCTCTGAGCCACATTTATGACAAGTTCTATTAGGTCTTCTTTCATACGGACACTTTTTGGCGCGATGCCCACTATTATTACAGTTGAAACAGAGGGAAGTATATTTTCGCGCGCCTTGCTTGACGCGGTTCTTCCGTGACGCACCCTTGACGTTCCCACCATTCTTGGATGTCACACAAGCTGCTACTTGTCCCTTGTCACTGTCTGTGATGTTGAAGAGAACTTTCTCGCCTTCTATTAGCGTACGGTAGCCATCAGATTTGATTGCGCTCTGAAAATTAAGAAAAGACAAACAAAACGGTTAAAATGCTTATTTCAGATTCTGCGCAACATTACAACGTTCGCGACTATAGTCGGGCCTTCCAAAAAAGAGATCTCGCGCATTTTCTCCATTTTGCTGCACCGTTTCACAAAGATTGATTTATTTCTATGCAAGATAGCAAGCAGTTATGGACACTTTTATATTACAGTGCTTGAGAATCAAGCTCAGTTATAATCGTAGTTTTTAAACTTCATCTAAAAACAGCGTTTTTCTGAGAAATATCAAATAGATATTACCGAAACCCTGCATCTTTTTATGTTTTGATAAATTCACTACTTTGTTGAATATTGAGCACTCCGTGCAACTAATTTATAGGCTTTGAATACAAGGAGTTCTGATAAGGAAAGACTGAAGAGAGAATTAGTGCGCCCAATCCATGACGTCTTGTCATAAGACTCCTGAACAGTATGCTCGACATTCACTGCAGTTTCTTTTCAGGCCTACATTTTATTTTCTATTGAAAGCTACGCTCATGTTGGGAGATCGCTTTGTTAATGCAAGATAATCATTTTATTTATATACCAGTCATTTTTACATATTAATTGATGTTTTCAACGGTTTTTCCTGATATATGAGCAGATGTTGTGGCTAAACTCTAAAATGGTAATTATATACATCAAGTTTCTCTAATTGTTTGAAAACCATATTGTTAGTATCCGTGCTAGTTAGCAAGCCAAAAGAATAAAAGAAATGGGCATGGTGCAAAAGGGAAACTTGGCAAAAAAGAGAAAAAGACGAAAAAGATCGGAGGGACGCGAAGAAGAAGAGAAAAATCCAACGAAGGAAAAGATGAAGAGGAAAAGAAAGCAGCTGAAAGATAAATAGAAGAAGATGGTGCATTAAAAGAAGAACAATTGAAGAAAACGCACTACCACTAAAAGATCGGAAAAAAGAAAAGCACAAAAAGCTACAAACCCTTTTATGTCGAGTTGTACACTACACTGCAATAATCACGCATGTCAATTAAAATCTTTGAATGAAAATTTCGATAAAAGAGCATTGTAATTTTTCAAGAATACTCTTACCTACACTTCAAGATATTCAAATTTTGTCAAATAATTTTGGTTATAGTTGTTACTTCCGACTTGAAGTGTTGAAGCGCGCTCGACCTGTCGCAGGTGCCATCGGGTTTACGAGCGCGGGAACAAAATTCACGAGGATGAGAAGAACTGAAAAAGTCTTCTTTTTTAAAGCGGGGCACTTAAAAAAACTTAGCTCTTTTTGAAGAGAAAACTATTCTCTTTGTTAGCGGTGCTCCATGTAGGTTTTGATAAAAAATGTTCTAAAAAAGACAAGACCTTATTTCTTCCCTTTTATCTCATTGATCACACTAGTTCATTAAATGACAAAAAATGTGGCATACAAGTAATTTCTTAATTGGAAAGTCTGTTTTATAAATTCTCTTTTTATTATATAGTATGAATTTTTCAGACATCGTAAAACCTCTACCTGAAGATGAATACATTGTTTAATGTATTCCTTATTTATTAAATTGAGATATTCTTTATGCTATTGTGCATGTTTGTCGTCAATGATGTTTTTAAACATTACCTGATGAACAAAAACATCTTCACCACCGTCATCTCGAGAAATAAACCCAAATCCTTTGACAATATTAAACCATTTCACTGAGCCTGTAATTGGGGAAGTTTCTTCTGAAAGATACGAGAGTTTTAGTAAGCAAAAGAAAACAATAATTCCAAAAAAATACTGGCTTCAATCGATGTGACAATTTTGCGATTCCGAATTGCGCGCGAATACATATTACATATTACTTTGTATATAATTTTAATTTCAGCTCACTGGTTAGTTCAAATGATTTAGTTTTTTTGTGAAAAAATATCAAGATACGATTTTAAAGCGTATAAATATCACCGATCACCCTCTGGCATCTTGGTTTATAAAATAATAAGATGAATTTGATTAACTGTTTTAAAAACGAGAATAAAGTTTTTAAGCGTTCTTCCAAAGTATAGTCAAATAAACTGAAATTCCTTCAGAAAACAAAGATTCATTTTCATTTCATTTGTATAAGCAGAATCTTTATCAGCTCATTTATATATTTATTTACCTCATCCCAAGAGGAAAACACCGCGTTAAAATACATTTAAAACCTACTGAAATTATACCCTACGATCACAGGCAAAAATGGATCCCCAAAAAAGAGAATTCTTCTTACCTAATTTTGGTGTAGAATTCTTAGCCATCTTTGCTTGATTCTCTTAGCGACTCGCAAACGACGACTTTGAATGTTCCTGTGTTTTAACGTTATGTTTTTATTGAAATTTTTATTTCTCTGTAGGAAGGTAGAGTCTACAGGACATCTGGTATTTGAATATGTCTTTCCCAACCGTACAATAGTACAATAGCTCGAATCAATGATTATGACGCGTTTTAAACCACCATTTCTTTCATCCAATGAAATTGTAGGAACTCGTAGGAAATGAAGTAAAGCTTTTACTCAATTACTTAAGGACGAGATAAAAATCGTCATTTATTCACGCAAAAACTTATGAAAAACTACAAATGTGTCAAGGGAAGTTGTAAAACGGGGGTGTGTGAACTGCGCGACTTTTAGAAATACTGTGAAATGTGAAGTTGTCGATTTTACCTTAAGTATTTATTTCATATAAAATCTCGAATTTTGAGGATTTAATGGTGTTTTAAAATTACTAATTCTAGTATTGCATGAAACAAGTTTCATGTTTTCATATTGAGATTTTTTTTCTCTTTTAATTAAGAAAAGAAAAAAACACTTGATCTTTCTTCTGTTTTTATTTTCTGACACAGACATATGAGAGATCTTGCCCATTTTTATGACACTCCATCCGTGTACGTTCTACCATGTCATCCACAGTCGAGAAAATTGAAAAAAATAATAAAAAGTTTTGATCATATTTTAAACGAATTCAGCTCGCTATTAGATACAAATTTATACAGCATAAATTATCTCGAATTAAAAGCCGTTGATAATGCGCGATATCTTAAGGAATGGAACGATAAACTTCACTGAATACCGAATACATATCGCTAGCGAACAGGGATGTACACCAGAAACTCAACTACAGTATATACAAATGCAGTTTCTGTCAGTTGGGGAGACTTGTTCGAAGCGCTAAGAGCTCTGGGTACGAGAACACTGCTATATACCTTGTCTATATATTATTTCTATTGTTTTTATTATTATTTCTGTTGGTTTATATTATTTCAATTTATCATTGCTATCATTTCTACTATTTCAATTATTTGTATGGTCGTGTTGTATTACTTCTATTAATTATTTCTACTTTCCAACTATTTAATTGATGTCATTTCTGTCTTTCTACCTTTAATCATGTACTATATATTGTTTTTCTGCAAAGGAACTAAAGTAATGATCCGAATTCCCCGCGTGAGATTCATGACACGCACGTATGACAAGCGCACCAAACACACCAACGGCACACACATAAAAAAACACACACACGTACACCAAAAAATATACATTAAAAATTGAAAAATAAACAACTGTTTTAGTTTTACATTGTAATTAGGTTTAAACAGTAAAGAACTACACTGGTTTTACAAACAGTTTTATTTCAAAAATTGTATTAAAAAAGTGTATTTACATATCTACATGTTGCACAAATTATGTTTCTTCAAATATTTTCTACATCTAAATTATTGTTACTAATACATTAGTTTCAATAAATAATTACCTTGGCCCGCATGTGTGTGTATACATTACCGTAACAATTTTTTAAGTACCACGTATGATGGGGAAAGGAATGGACCGTTGGGGAATGGGACCAAAACTAAAAATTCCATATTGTTGATTATATATTGGTTGATGTTATAGTTACTAGAAGAAATGGTTAATATGTCTTTGTTCAGCTAGTTTAAAGGTCGAAATGATCTTACCTAGCTGTAGACCCAGGCATTTTTAGCTAGTTAGCGGCTAATCTGGACCATGCATAATTTTTATTTATGCTGATCCGAAGTACAGTCAACATCAATTTTGTCTGTCAGATTATGCTAAGGAATGTTTCCTTTTTTTTCGCATGGCCATGCTTAATAGCTGTATTTTAAAATCTACCAGAGATATCAACATAACCAAGGTGGTGATATACACTACATGATTGGTGTTAATATCGATTGCTGACGTTAAAATTAATACAGAAATGTTTTTTTCATTACAAACAGATAATTCAAGTGTGTGTTTTTTGTTGAAACCCTTCATTGAAATATGCAAAGAGTGAACAATATTGACTTTCTCAGAAACTTTTCAATTAAAAGTTTGTCCCAGAGGGACTTCGGAGATAAACAATCAGGGATACTTGTCGGAATTCTTCAAAAATACCCCTAAAAGATACTGGACCGTTTTTCAAAAGGGTGTGGTTTTGCAAATTTTTCATCTCAAAAAGATACAAAAATCAGGAGTTTCAGTGCTACTCAACACCTAAAAGATACCAAAAAGTGAAAATCTCATATTTTAAATCCTAAAAGAGACAGAATTGCTGATTTTTACCCCTAAAAGAGACGACAAGCATCCCAATCGTTTACCCCAGATTCCCCCTCCCCCCCCCCCCCCCGAAATTTGTGTTATGTTCACTGTCAGCACTTGTCCTATCTATTTGTAATGCAATGGCCATAGTCATTTGTTTTTACTACAATCCAAAAACAAGTGCAAGAGGCCTATTTATCTTCTGTAAACAGAATGTCACACATAACAAGTAAAAAAGTCCAACAGGCCTAATTATGGCCATTTATAATATGTTAGCAAAAAGGTAAATGCTGGGATAAAATAATGCTCTTTTCTTCCATTTGTATTTGTTTTGAGAAGATTATTATTTTTGATTGCGCTTCCCTATAGTAGCTTGTTATTGCATTGAAGTGAAGATCAAGATTCACAAGCTAGTTGGTATTGAAAGGTTACTTAAAATTATATCCTAAGACTACCATAACATCGCTGCTTTGATTTTTTTATAGTCGCTTTCCACAGCACTCATTGATTCCATTGCCATAGCAATGGCTTCTCTAATTCGATTACAGTTAGCATCAATATTGGCTAATGCTGCTTTTGCCCTTCTTTGGGAAAATCCAGCAGCTAGTGCACGATCAAATGCTGATGGCCGCAATGTGTTGATTTTTTCTTCTATTTCTTTGAGATGGTTGTGTGACGTCGGACCTTGTGCAAGGACTTTCTTGGAAGATTTGCAAAGCTGTAGAACATGTTGATATGTTGGATTAGAATGAAATCTTTGAATTGATGTAAGAATGAACAAATAAATAAATGAATACATAAATAACTGTGTCAATAATGAAAAAAAAGAACTATTATTACAAAAGATTATTATCATAAGGTTATCTGCAGTGCACAAGTTACTGACAACTCGAATAGATTGGGAAACCGACTGACAGAATCACATTAAATTATAGTTTTTTGTTTGTTTCAATAAATGTATGATTTGACTCGAGTCACCCTTCAGTTCTCAAACCAAAACCTCTTGCTTGCCAGACAAATGCTCAAACCACAACCACCAGGGCATGTGGTAAGCTCTGTGGTTTAGTTTAATATTTTATAGAAACACTGACTTGCTTATGAGTATGAACATCTGTTTAACCTGAAGCAGCACTGTTTGTAACCATGAAGGAAATTCATAAATTCATGCATTTATTCAATGCATGTCCTTTCTATAAGTGAAATAACACACATTTATAGTTTTTTATTCATTTCTTTATTCATTCATTCAGTCAATCAATCATTCATTCATTTATTTCCTCATTCATTCAATCATTCATTTAATATCATCCTCATCCCATCATTGCTTGACTGATTGGCCAATCAGACTCAAAGACTTGCATGAAATAATGATTGGTTCTTTTATATTACCTCATTGTGAAACACCCTTAGAACTCTATCTACAGGCCCTGGGATGTCCTTCACTTCACCTTCTTTGATAACCAGTCTCAGATAACCACCATCATCATGAACCTAGAATATGAATATTAACAAGATCATCACCATCATCATCACCATCATCATCACCCAGTGGAGGATCTAGGGGAGGGGTGCATGGGGTGCGCATCCCCTCCTGAAAGGAATTTCACTTCTTTGTATGCTAAAATATTTTTCAAAAATACCCACAGTACTTCATGCTTTTTGGATAATGCACCCCCTCCTGAAGATGGTGCACCCCTCCTGAAAGCAATCCTAGAATTACCCATCACCACAATCAATATCATCATCAACATCATTATCATCATCAATATCATCATCACTATCACCATCATCAATATCATCATCACCATCACCATTATCAATGTCATCATCATCACCATTATCATCATCAATACCATCATTATTATCATTAGTACCCTCATCAATAAGTATCATACCTCTAGTCCATCATCATTAGTACCATCATCAATAAGTATCATACCTCTAGTCCATCATCATTAGTACCATCATCAATAAGTATCATACCTCTAGTCCATCATCATCATCTTGTGTTCTGATCAATTCTTTCAGCCCACCAATACATTCTTCTAGGGATGCTTTGGTAGAGTTTGTTACACCAGCAACAGAACAAGCTCTTTTAAAGTTGGCCATTGCTTCTATTAGACCCATACTAAAGTTCTCTATTGTCTCTATTGAGTTGTTACAGTCTTTGAAGAACACATCAAACTATTGGATATAATAATGAATATCACATTTTAATAGAATAGTTATCAGTCAAATACATCAAATGATTGACAGATGGCTAAATGAATCAACAAAAGCTACTTTAGCATGAGTACAAATGTAGTTCCTTTATCATACAGTCTGTATAACCCCATGGCAAAGAAATTGCAAATTTCCCCCCTTCTTTTCATCAAGGCTGCTTTTTACAGGTATCTAAAGCTATTACAAGCTTCACAGAATATAAAAAGTCAAGTGCACGGGTGAACCCAGGAATTTTCCCAGGGGAGTGCAGGATTGAGGGATGACATCATATAAAAAATAAAACTTAAATCTTTTTCTTTGATTATCTGTGCTCACCCCTACCCACCCCCCCCCCCCCCCCCCCCCCCCCCCTCCCTCCCTGGATCTGACTCTGGGGTGTGAAATCACTAGGAATTGAGCTTGTGACTCAAACACAGAATGCTATGCAATAGCCAGCTTTGGTCCTCAATGAATGTATTGATCATTATACAGTGACCGCGGAGTATGTTGAAAAGTGGGGACTGACAGCCAAATGATTATCACTATTTTTCTTAGGTCACAAAGAACAAGACATCCACAACATGCATCTACATTCAAAAAAATTTATTTATAATATTAAAAAGAAAAAAAAATTGAGAATAATTATTCCTTGGATCATTTGCATTTATCTATTCTTTACACTAAAAAGTAGGGGGTTGCAGCATCCCCCCTAGCCCCTCCCTCGCCACGCTCCCTGTAATATCATTATGTATTAAATGAATAGATTCATATGTTACCTCAGGTAGTTTCACAACAAGTAGAGGCACAAATTCCTGTTTTTCCTCTTGAAAAGGACTCAGTGTCACAAACTTTTTCTCTTCTGTTATTTTATCTCCAGAGAACAACCCTTTCTTTTGTTGTTGTTTCTGCTGTAGAAGATGTCGGACAAGAGACTGAATGGCTGCATGGACACTTCCATCACTTTCCTTGGCTGAAACTGTTACACTGCAATATTAAAAATGAATATTTCAGAAGGTAGATCTGCATAATGACTGGATGGATAAATGAATAAATGAATGAATGAGTTGGTAAATAAATGGGTAGCTGCATGGACACTCTCCTTGGATCAAACTGTTCCACTGTGGTATTAAAGAGCTCAGGATATTTCAAAATGTCTGGAACTAGGTCTGGTTTACAAGGTTGATTGTATATTGAATGAATAAATAGATGAATGAACAGATCACTAGTAATACACACACAAATTAAACTATATTGTAACCTTTAGCACTTGGACAGAGCCAAGTTTCTTTAATGTACTTCCACATTGTCTAGAGCTTCACGCTCAGACACGAATGCACAATAATATTTTAGTAAAACCAATTTGTAGAGGACATGATCTGTACATATGGAGTACATGAATTTGTTTTATTTGTAATGCATATTTTTCACACTTTTCTTTGACAATAAAATACTAACATAAATCACATAAAATATGTATACCTTCCAACAAATCCATGTTGCCTAGCAATCTGTTCTAGAATCTTCATTACTTCTAGAGGTGAATCGTCACCCTTCCCGTCATCACTTTCACTGCTCTGTAACATTTTTAACTTGTCCATCTTGTTGCCGACAAGCAGGATAGGAAGTGAACGTACTTGTTCTTGCTGTGTGCTAGTGTTAGTAGTGTTATCATTGTCTGTTTTTGTGTTAGTTGGTTCTTGTGTGTATGTTGCATTGCTGACGATATCTTGCTTCCAAGTACCAGCCATGGTGATACTATCGATGTCATCCATGTCTACAACAACTACAGTGTAACACAAAACAAACATCAAATACCATGATGATATTATATGAAAAATACAAATATCAGCATAATCATTTAAATGATGAAAAGCACTTTACCATCTTCATCATCACCACCATCACCTAAATCATCATCATCATCACCACCATCATTATCACCACCTCTATAGTCATCACCACCACCATTATCATCACCACCACCAACATCATCATCACCACCACCTCCATCATCATCACCACTATTTATACCAACCTATTGCAGCATCAACATCCTTGTAATAACTTTTTCTCAGGTCCATTTCCTCTCTGCCTGGTAAGTCCCACAGTGTCACCGACACTATCACCTCATATGGTATATTAACTTTACGTACGGCATTACCAATACATACTGACATACTGGGCTGGTAGCTAAAGTCAAACTGGTTTTTAATGTAGCGTAGGAATATACTTGTCTTGCCAGCTTCTGGGTCGCCTGGGAAACAAATCCTCAAAGTTTAACTACAGCAGTTTCTTGCTAGCAGAGTCTCCATTGTTTGTGCAGTATTTTTAGGCAAGAAAATGGGATTAGCTCAACTGAAACAGGGGCCATGCGAGAGGGGGGCTGAGGGGCTACAGCCCCCACAATAATTCTTCTGACATTTCATCAAATATCATTGTAACCATTAGAAATATCTTTTCTCGTAGTGAAATTATTAAAAATGTAAAAATTTGATGCTTTTGTATTCTCAATGCTTCACAGAACGCCGGAAATTGCAATTCCGCGAGAGTTATATTTTCAAAATTTTCAGGGGTAGATATAACTTCTGGCTTTAGCGATCGTACACCCCCCAACCCCCCCACAATCAAAAATACGTGGCGCGGCCACTGTGAAATGTTAAATTTCTTATTGTGGATGTCACGTAACAACACACTTATAACAGGGCAGTGAAAAACGTAGTCTGTTGTGAGTTTAAAAAATGCTTCATTTCCTTTATCTTACATTACTCCAGTTTAATTATACTCTTGACAATTAGCTTTTAAGAGCTAATTAATGCACTGAGATGCTTATAAATGAAATGTTTCACATTAAAAAAAATACATTTTTGAAAATGAATCAAGATCACTTGGTAAACCTGAAAAAACTCGGTATGAGACAGAGATCTTTTGTGTACTCTAGAGGTTAAATTAAAAAGACAAGAATAATGCTATTCAAATGGAAATTCACTCAATGTAGACAGAACAAACAAATTTGGAAACATCAGTGATTCCTAGCTGACATGTTCTTAGTATTAAACTAAAATTTCTCAGATTAAAATTTCTCAAATTCTGTTTCATTAAAGAATTCTATATGTAGTTTCCAGCTTTAATCTGTAATTTATACATTGATGAGAAATATAGTTTCACTTTATAAATTATGTCAACTTCAGTGTGAAAATGAAGGGGCATTTTTTCCCAAAACAATTAAATTACATAACTCACGCCAGCTAATAATTTATAAAACAAAATTAATTTCATTCGTTTAAGATAAAACGTTTTAATTTCCTCAAAAACCTGGGGATTGTACTTCAATGAAATTGTACAATTTTTTGTTATTTTTACGAGCGAATATTTTGGTCGTGAGGACAAACAACTTCTGCATAACGACGTCATGAGAGCTTTCTTTGTCACAAAAAGAGCTTCTCCCACTGTCACAGAAAAACACGCGAAAAACCCAAGAAATTATACCAAAAAGCTACAAATATTTACAGCGAAACACGGACAATCTATGGAGAGGTTTTTTAAAAGGAATCACATTTCATAGAAACAAGAAGAATAGTCATTTTTGATCGTGTTTTGACAAACGTAATGTCTTCAACTTACCCACTAAAACGATTTTAAACGATGGGACTTGTTCGGAAACCTCCTTTCCTGAGAAATAAAGAAAAGTTCAATGTATTTATTGCGGTTTTAGACTAAGATTTAATGTCAGAAATTTTATATTTACCCGAACTACAGCTCCCTCCAGCACCCATGTTGTCAAGCCATATCGATAAATCAACTACGTAACCCGAGGGACAATCGCGGGATAGCCACTACACAGGAACCCTAATCAATTTTTCGATAGCATTCGCTAGGAATCAATATTAGGTATTGATTTTTCTCTTGCTTTATTTTCGAAGAATTTTTATTGTTATCTTGAAATGAAGAGAAAAGAGATCTTGATATACAAAAAAATTGAAAAGTGTGAAAAATGAATTGCAAAGAAAAAAAACAAAAAACAAAGAAAAAAAAATGCGAAGTTGTATAACAAAGTTGCAAGAAAGAATAATTTGAGAAATACACTAAAAGTGAGAGGAGAGACAGACGAGGAATATAAAGTGAAGATAATGTAGACGATGTGTAACTAATGACGTAATGTGATATTTTGGGATTCCTGTGTGAATTTCTTCACTTGGAAAACAAAAATGGCGGCTGGCGTAGCAGGATTACCTTCTAGTTTGAAGGTGATACAACCATATTTAAAAGTCGCTAAGGAATACGAGAAGAGAGATCCAATTGTAGCATATTACTGTGAGTATATTGTGCAATTTTCGAGCAGGAATGGCACGAATTTGCTTTTAACAATTATCCTTTCTCTAATTAATTTATGTTCGTCATTTGTTCAAATATTTTTACATTGTTGTTCATAAAGTAGAGTGCGTTGTTTGAAATTAATTTTATATAAAATCACAGTTCCACAAATTTGATAAACAGATTGGTATTGAATGCAGCTTTTTTCTAGTTGTACTTGTCGTTTTTAATCCTGAAAAATGGGGAAATGTCAAATCGTTGAAATCAATGCTTTGATCGATGCATCTAATACTTGTATAATCAATAAAAAAACAGCTTATACGAATTTTTTGTATATCAGGTCGTCTCCATGCTGTACAAAAAGGTATCAAAACAGACAGTAAGAGCAAAGAAGCAAAAACATTTCTGTTTCAACTCATGGATGTCCTGGAAAAGGTGAGAAATTAAACCATGAACTCTATTGCCATTTGTTACTATCTCTAAGTAATGACTTCAGGTCTTAGTAGCTGAGTTGATCAGAAATGTCAACTTGAAAGATACAGTAATCAAATTCAATCGAACTCAATTAAATAATTCAATTGAGGCAAGAGAACTATCCAGTTTTGACTACTCAAAATATTTTCACTAATTGACTGTTTACAAACCCATGATTGCAAGTATTGCAACTGCTTGTCCAATTCACATGGCTATCACTTCAGCTCTCTGGGCCAACAGAATATCCAAGATTTCCTACATCTTCTTTTAGTTAATACACATTTAATTCTAAGTGTTGTGTTATGTTTTCAGTTGAAAAAAGAAATAGGTCATGAAGAAGCAATATCCAACATGTCAATTGGTCATTCCTACATGGACGAGAAGGCTACACAGCTATTTCTATGGGCAGATACTGAAGATAGAGCAGCAAGATTTAACAAGTACAACATTCATTGCAATACTTGGTTTTCTGCAATAAACACATATACCACCTAAATATTTACTTTTGAAAAACATTGTGGGACAGGAATGGTACAACCAATCAGAACCTTTGATGGCATGAAATCATGTGTTATAAGATTGATTTTAAATTTTAAACTTCTTTTTTTTAATTCTAGGAATGTAATCAAGTCGTTTTACACTGCAAGCCTTTTATATGATACATTAGTTGAGTTTGGTGAACTTTCCCAAGAAGCTACACAAAGACAGAAATACTCCAAATGGAAAGCAACTTACATTAATAAATGCTTAAAGGAGGGGACAACGCCAATCTCAGGACCACCTGGAGGAGAGGTTGATGAGTTTGGAGATGACTTTGGTGAACCTTCTACATCACATCAGCCCCCTAGTAGTGGAGGAGGGACAGCGCCATACCCCACTGACCCATATAATACTGGCCAGCCTTCCTCCTATACCCCACCCCCTTCACAGCCTCCCAGCTATCACCAGGTAGAGTATATACTGTAGTTCATATCTATATCAAGTGTTACAATGTGATGCAGGTGTGATATAATATTAATAAATGTTGCACACCTCTACTTTTTTGCCAATCAGCAAATTAAATTGCACTTAAATGTATATCATTGTTGTGATTGGACGAGATGTAAATGTAGATGTATGCAAATGCATTATTCTACTTGTACTTTTGAATGTTGTGTTTCTGACACTTTATAGAACCACAACCTCACTTTCCCGGCACGTCCTCTACCACTCAATTACAAAAGGTGGTTGTGGTTTATGACCTAGTCAGAAAATGATTTTTTGTTGTTCTGTCTTTGAGTCACATTGATATGAAGACATTCAATTTCTACCATAACATTCTTAGTGATAAAAAAAACATCTTGAACGCTGTCACAGTATAGCCAAAATGTCACCATTTTCAATGTTTTTCTTTTTTACAGTGACTGAAAACCATTGAATGTCTACATTTTATTTGGTTATTTATTCACCTTTGTCTTTCTTTGTTTTAGCCGTCTGCTCCACCTAGCAATCCTCAACCAGCAGCTCATCATCCAGTTCCTCAACCAGCATCATCAGCATCATCTTCAAGTAGCAGCTCAAAACTATCATTTCAAGACTTTGAAAAAGCACAGAAATATTGCCGCTATGCACAAAGTTCAATGCAGTATGAAGATGTTGCTGCTGCAATTGACAACTTGGAAAAAGCTCTTGCAATAATGAAGTCTGCTTGATTGATAGTTGCAGAAGAATTGTACACCTATTTCAAAGAACATTATCAGAGAAAAAGACAATAGCACAACCAAAAGTAATCATGAATCATTCAAATTCTATTGATAAATAAGCACAAATAAAAGCAATCAATGATGCTGACTTCATAAACATATCATCAATCACAGATGGTTTTTATGTGAATGTTTTCTCCTATTTTTATCTGACAACATGTTTTGAAATAGGTGTATGTTGATTTTAGCATTTGAATGGTTTGAGCTCGGGTGTAATTCTGAATGTGTTGTGGTTGTTTTTTGAAAATGAATCAAGGTAGCAATCACCCAGGCATTTTTACATTTTACTGAATTTTCTTCATTGTCAAAAGCAAGAGATAGACAGTGAACAGTAATTTTAGTCACTACCCAGGGTGATACACCCTTCATTTAGGGATGATCACTGTCATAATCTTTGATGTGCATCACTATTTTTTTGACACCAGGTAACTCCTTAATATGGGGATTATTCCCTTAATTGTATGAAAAAAATTAGCACATAGGATGTAAAAATATTATCATAAAACCAAGTGATCCAAGTTAAGTGAATGTAAATAAATGTTAAAGTAATGTATAATGAAATCTTCTAAATGTGATTTTACATTAGTGTTAAGACTTTTGTGGATTCCATAGCAGAGCTCCCCAATGTCTCTGGAACGTGAACCATGGATAAAGTTATCCACTGGATAAAAACTATCCACATAGAAATTAACAAGATTTTATCCACTGGATAGGGATTTATCTGATAAACTATGCTATTCTGATCTTGTGCATACTCAAGAGTGCCATGAAATTAACTACAATGTTTTTTTTTTGAATTGGGGGAGGGGGGATGAAACAGCATCAAAATGATGCTCCTCAGAGTTAAGCTTTATCAATTAAACCAATAGCGAATCTAGTGGAGCAGTGCAGGAGGTGTACAGATGTTTACCCCCTCATGGAATGATTTGAGTCCTTGTTTTATCCAATAAATTTCCAAAATTCTCAGTATTTTGTGTTTACTGGGTAGTACATCCCCTCCTGGAAACTATCATGGATCTGCCCTGTAAACACAGCTTGGACTTCAGAGAATTTTTAAGACCATTGAGGAGGGATTGATTCAAAATACAGTCAGACGCATGTACGTGTTGGAATATTATTTCCGTTTCCGGTACTCGCCCAAGTCTCCAATGCGGAAATCGCGGTCAACAGTCAGTCGATCTTGTACCACGTGATCCACTACCATCAACATGGCTGCCTCGTTCAGTGGAGATGGTTGAAAAACGCGAGAAAATTCACCATTTTTTGCTGCAAAATGTGGGGAAACCAGGTTAAAAGTTTACTTTAGCTCCTACTAGAGAATATGCAATGATTTGGGTTAACGCTGCTGGATTTTTTGACGTGGTTTCGTAAATTTTATGTGGTAAAACCTACAAAGTCAAACGCCGTTCAGCTTTTAGCTGATCATTTTTGGATCCTGTAAAAATCAACGTAATTTTTACTCCTTTTCTTGTGAAAACCGCTATTCTGCTTCAAGGTAAGATATTTTAAATTATCCATGTGCTATTTGAATATGTCTTTGCTTGGATATGGTATGCTTTGATGGAAAGATCTCGCAGTTTTTGCAGAGCTGCTACTCCTACGCTCTCTTGTTGTCTTCAGTCAATTTCCTCACGAAAAAATACTACCCGCTTTTCTACTCATGAAGAACCTCCACCACTTTGAAATACATATGAGAGTTCTGAAATAAAATTGTTGGTGCAGTATGAATCATTCGAGCGAATTTGTTGTCATCTTTTTGTTGTTTATTTTGACTAAATTCAATTCTGCATCAATTCCAATATTTTCAAAATTTTGCTTTTTTATCAAAAATATGATCTAGCCGAAAATCGGTTCAATATGCTTTTACTTACCTAATGTGAATATGTGTTCATTAATGTAACACCGGACAAGTGTGATTTTTTGATTAATAAAATGTTCTATTGAAGTCTAAGACATTGTATTTCACACTGATAGAACTACACATTTGAGATAATTTAACTATTATTATTTTACATTATCAGTATCCATGTGATTTTAAACTTTTTTGATGGGCAATTTTTAAGAGTAAGTACAAGTTTTTTTCTTTGATGTAATGTGATACTCGAAATTTCCTGTGTGTGAACTTATACAGGCATAATATATTCTGTTTTTGATATTTTTATAAATTGCTTTACTTTGCAACAGACAAGGCCTTCTGGAAAAGTCATTCAATTTGCAACATTTTGTCTCTTTTCAATATTCTTTGAATACAATTTTTTTTAAATTAATTTTCTTCATTTTATTTTGCACCATAACAAGCTATATGTGTCAATTTATGTATATTCATGCATGGCCTGTTGACATTTGCTATTCACAATATGAACATTTTGTTAAATATTATCTACAGCTTGACATTCTATTTCATTTTGACACAATTTTGAATCCTTTTCAAACAAAAAAATAGAGTGAAATAGATAAAATTTCAGCTCGTTTGAATTAAAGCATTTCAAACCAAGGCACAATTCTAGCCACAACATATATACAAAAATACTTTTTTTGCAAATGACAGTGTTCTATTTTTAAAATAGCTTTTTAATAGATTTTACAAATAGTTTTTGAATTATATGTATATAGAAATAGTTCATTAGGACATTATTTAATCAACATTTTTTGGTTTTAATATATAATATCTATATTATCTTACCTTTTATAATATCATAGTCATTTTTATTACTGTTTTTGTAATTTATTATTGTAAGTGAGTATAATACACATGAAATATGCACAATATAAATTATTGAATTATAAAAAAGGTATTATGATGTTGCTGTTGTTAATGATGTTCCTTTTTCATTTTCATATTTAAGTTGTACATGAAAATTCTTGTAACACTGCAACATTAAAATATTAATTATAATAATATAAAGTTATTTATATAGCACATATTCACGTTTTCCAAGCACTTTATCTGAGATTTTTAAAGCAATTAAAACATAGTTAGTAACTATGATTAAAAGCACAATCTGATATGTTAGATTTATGATTTATAGTGATTATAATAATTATGCTTTTGTTTACATAATTATTTGTTTGGATATATATGTATATTAAAATTATTTTCCAAGGCTGCTTATATTTGTGAAGATAGAATTATTTGTTTGAATCCTCATATTGTTTCACACAGTTTATATCCATTGGAAGTAGAGTTGTTTTCTTGTGAGTTGGAAACGCTGCCATAACATATCATAGCTGTAATTTCTATAATAAAAAATGTATTTACTAGAATAAAGATTGATAGACTGATGGAGTGAGTTCTCTTTGCAATTATTTGTTCTGGTTTATTAGATGATATTGTTTGAAATGTGACTTTGTGTTGGATTTGTGTCTGGCAACCCTTTATCCCTTTAGTTATTGATCACTTGAATTGCTCATTAGTGAATTGATTCTAAGATGTCAAAAACAATGCTTTTTACTGGTATATTACACAACAATAGTAGTCCATACAAAATAGTATATTTCATGCTGTCGATAGTTAAGTACGTGGTGTAAGGTAGTTGTTGTATTATTTAGTTGTCATCCTACAACCTACTGGTGTCCATTACAAAATAGACAAATAAACTGAAGGTTTACTGTGAAAAAATATGAATGTTACTTAAGTTTTGAACTGAATTTTCAAAAGGTAATCTTGAGTTGACTTACAATGTTTTGAGACATTCTATCACTGTTTTTATATGCCTTACCAAGTAATCTTAATGCACATTATTTATCATATATTGCACAAGTGTCAGATTAACATGTTCTCTTGAGATGAGTTTCTAAATAAACCAATATAGGAATAGATAAATAGAAATTTTAAGATTGACAAATGAATGAATAAATAATTAATAATTCAATGAATAGACAACTGTGTTCAATCAAATAAATTATTTTTAATAGGGTACCTGAAAAGCCCTTGAAAATTTAAATAATGCTGAAAAACTCCAGGAACATTTCTGTGAGAATTCAGTTCTCATTTCAAATTATGTAAAAAACAAGCAAGAAGAATTAAATGTTGTTAGGTCTTTAGTAATTGAAATTATGGAAAATAATACTCCTTAAATGTAGAATTGAATTTTATGCTGAAATTGTAGCAAGAGCCCTGAAATAAATAAATGAAGAAATAAAGTTGTGCATAGATGAATAAAATACAATAGTAAAAAAAATGATTTAGTACTTCCTTTTAAAAGCTTTGAAGAGAATCAGACAGATGGTATTTCAGTTTCCATTATAAATTAATGGCATCTTTCAGTTTTGATTGACCCAGACATAACATTAAGGGCCAGAATGCTTCCTCCAAAACAGCTTTGTTTTTATGGACTCTATTGACTTGCCCACTTGCTTGCACTGTCTTTGTCATATAATCCCATCATTTGTCAAGTAATTTAAGTGTTCATTTAATTAGAGTGCTATTTAATCAGATGTGTGCTTTTGTTTATAGTCATTTGCTGTAATACTTTTTTGTTAATATTTGCTTTGATAAATCATTGATTCCACTTGTCTACCGTCATTCACACCCATTTATTTATGTTTTTCCATTTGTGTACCCACCCAAGTACTCACTCATTTATTTAATGTGTAATTATTAATAATTCTTGCTATGATTTATTGATTTATTTTATGTGCGTTTTGAACATTCAAATCTTCACTTGACTATATGAATAACTACTTTGAATTTGAAAGTCTAATCTTGACTGTGTGACTGAGCTTGCCTAATCAGAAAATGTCATTCATTGAAATGTAAATTCTGGTTGACTGAGCTTTGAGCTATCCCTGGCACACGATCTTCTTTAAAGTACAGAGTTAAATGACCAAGAAGAAATATATTTAATTTAATAAAATGTTAGATGTGAATGATACAATGTAGGTCATTTCTAGAAATTCTCTTTTATAGTGTGACACACAAAAGTATTACCAGCCAAAATGTATTCCAATAGTTCTATATTAATTTATCTACATTTTTTTATCAAAATGATTCATTAGACAATATTAAATTCATGAACCAAAAATAGTATAGGAACAATGCAAAATCAATACCATGAAGGCATCTGTAAATACTGATACAGAACTTGTCCTGATTTGCATAAGGTTTAGCTTGAAATATCTCTGCCAAATTACATCTACTTTTAAAATCTTAATCTAAAATGACAGCATTAATCTAGGCATTTGATAGTATACAATATTCACATCCAATCTGTATGAGGGTTAAAACAGGTCTCCTACATCTTGATGTTTTAAATCCTGATACAGATTAATCTTCCCTCTCAAATTGTATATATTTATTATATATATTGTTTAACAGGCTATGGAGATTTATAAAAATAGAATATGCTAACATGTAATGTCAGAAGGTTAGACGATTGAATGTCATGGTGTAATTATCCACTATATGAATTATAAGTTTGATGTTGTTTTCTTGTTTACAGCGCAATGTCAAGGAAACACAGCACTCTATTAAAAGAAGAAGTCGATGATGATGAGAACGGATCTGGGTCAGATGGTAAAAAAAGAGAAATTATTAAAGATGGAGGTATGTGATCAGATCAATTCACTGAACCACATGGTTACCCATTGTGTAGTGTCAGTGCTGTCAAACCAATTAAGTTCTCAGTATCTGATTTGCTACTAACTAGTATTAAAATGTTTTTGTTTTGTTTGTGGTTGTTGATTTGTTGGTTTATGTGCATTGCTTGTTTGTTACAGTGATGACACTCCAACTGGGACCACATTGTGTTTTTTTGCAATACTTTAAAACTTGAATCCTCTAAGTGAATCGATTAGAAATATTATTTTGATCACTCAATGCATTTAAATTGAATCCTACTTTTTCAGAGGGTTTGAAGCAATAGAAATTAAGTTCAGAAAATATAAATATAAGTAATGCCAAGTGGTCACGGTTGGAGAGTAAGATGCACTGTAAGATGTTTTGTTTTGTTTTGCAGAGCATAGAAAGAAGAAAGCCTACAAGAAGGGAGACAAGAATGAAGGATACTATAATGACAGTATGAATTCTAAATCTGCAGCTGTTGGTGGAGCAGCTGTAAACCCTTCTGTTGAATCACTAACATCACCAGTACATACACAACATCCTGGTATCATACCACCGCCGATACAACCACCCCCATCAACTAGACAACAGACACCAACTCCCCATGTCTCTGGGTCTGTTGGAAATCTGCCAGGGCACAATGTTGCTGTTCAAGGCCAAGGTACTGTTCACCAGATGAATGTTGCTAATACAAATTGGCAGCAGCAGCCACACCCTCAAACAGTGCCGCAGAGGATACCACCACCCCCTGGGGCACAGTATCAACAAATGCAGACATCACCCCCACTCCCACAGGCTCAATATGTACAACAGAATACACAGAGACAAGTCTACCAAGCACCTCCCCAACAGCAGGGCCAAAACTACATAGCAACACCACCTCAGCAACATGGTCAACAGGGGCAAGTCTACCAAGCACCTCCCTCACAGCAGGGGCAAAACTACCAACCTCCTCCCCCTCAGCAACAACCTCAAGTTTACCAAGCACTACCCTCTCAAGCACAAGGATTTCAACCACCTCAAGGACAACCCTACCAAACCCCAGCACTACAACAGGGACAGAATTACCAAGGACCAACCCCACAGCAAGGACAAAACTACCAAGGACCACCCCCACAGCAGGGACAAAATTACCAAGGGCCACCCCCACAGCAGGGGCAAAATTACCAAGGACCACCCTCACAGCAGGGACAAAATTACCAAGGACCACCCTCACAGGGTAGTTATTATGCTGTAGTTCAGTATTCCAACCAAGGGCCTGGTTACCAAGGTGGTGGTATAGTACATACCAATGTAGTTCATGGTCAACCTATCCCACATGCTAAAGCACCTCAGAGTCCTACTGCACAAACACATGTACATGACACTAATTGGCAACAATATCCTGAAGGTAATGATGCATGTAATGCACTATAGGTTTATTTACTCTGAGTTTTTAAGGTTTTAAAGGTTGAATTGTTTTCCACATTATTACATTTATTATTACAATTATTTTATTATTAGCATTATATCAATTGTATTTATCTATGAACTTGGTGGAGAATGTAAGAGGAACAACCTAAAGCCGTTTTCAAAACTACGCGGCCACCCCAGGCAAAATTCACGACCTGCACTTTGCAATAGACTGCCGTCAATCAAACATGTGACGTCATTTACACGCGTTTGGAACGCCAAGAGCGTCTTTTAATTTGATCGCAATTGTTTGTAAAGAGAGACCCGATCGATTTAGTAGATAGTGAACTCGACCTGGACTCCGAGTAAGTAAATAATACTCTACCAGATCTCGAAGAGACACAAATATGAGACGAGATGTGATGAGTACTTTTTAAACTACTTCTACGTTTACAGGTATTCATACTTCACTTGTTCTCCGACTTCACAGGCGGAGTGGAACTCGTCAGATTTCGCTTTTCAAAAACAACAATAAGAAAATAAATGAATGAAATTGGTGAAAAATATCATAAATGAAAGTAAAGCACTGGCGTAAGCTCACCGCGAAATTTGTCACTGCAAATGATAACTGTAAATTATGCAAACTTATTCTGCAAATCTCCTCGGAACAAATGCTGTAATTTACTGTTATAGGTCACGGCAAAATCTATTTCTACATGCTGATTATTCCCAATTCGTGCGACTCACACGTTCATTCACATGAGCGACTTCTCGGGAAAAGAAGGATGGGAAAATAGCAGATATAATTACGTTTTTATTGTTTTATATTTTTTAATCCAAATCGTCGAAAGAAAATTTAATATTTTAATAACTTTTTTGTAAAGCCGCCACAAATAGAAACGCAGCAAAAATTGGCAAGTTTTATTTTTCTTCTTTGACAAGTTGCAGACTCAATTTCATACTCGCAAGCTTCGTCAGGTAGACTAAATTTTTTTGCTTTCCCAAAGTTGATAAAAAAGGGAAAAAAAACAACATTGTCATTAAAAAGACAACGTAATCTGCAAAACAAAAGCTGTTTACAAAACTCAAGGCAAGACGAGCGGAGACGGATTGTCTGGAAAGGTGCATACTTGTGAGAAGCCACTCGAATGGTTTTACAAATTTGCATTTTGAACGCTCTTCGATAGCGTTAAAAAGGCGTGTAAATGACGTCACATGTTTGATTGACGGCAGTCTATTGCAAAGTGCAGGTCGTGAATTTTGTCTGTGGTGGCCGCGTAGTTTTGAAAACGGCGGTAAGAACATGTTTGTAGGGCATTATTTAATGTCCAAAGTGACTTTTTAATGTCCTTACTTCCAAATTTTCAGCCAATCACTCTAAAAACTAGGTGTAATATTATTTATTTTGCATGTTGGCTAATCTTGTGATCCTAGATATTAAGGAAATATCACAACTTGTACATGCAGGAAATTGGAGTAGTCATCCAGGTGATAGTACCTGGACAGGACCAGACCAACAAAGAGATGGCAACTGGGCAGCATTTCAGAAACAACAACAACAGTCATCAAAGCCACTAAGGAAAGAGATTACATGGAAAGAATCTCCAGATAATAGCTCTAGCGATGAAGAAATTGAATCTCATGATGATGATGACGACGAGGAACAACAAGGACTGTTGATTAGGTAGGCATTATGTAAATAATGATGATGATGACGACGAGGAACAACAAGGACTGTTGATTAGGTAGGCATTATGTAAATAATGATGATGATGACGACGAGGAACAACAAGGACTGTTGATTAGGTAGGCATTATGTAAATAATGATGATGATGACGACGAGGAACAACAAGGACTGTTGATTAGGTAGGCATTATGTAAATAATGATGATGATGACGACGAGGAACAACAAGGACTGTTGATTAGGTAGGCATTATGTAAATAATGATGATGATGACGACGAGGAGCAACAAGGACTGTTGATTAGGTAGGCATTATGTAAATAATGATGATGATGACGACGAGGAACAACAAGGACTGTTGATTAGGTAGGCATTATGTAAATAATGATGGTGATGACGATCAGGAACAACAAGGACTTAATTAGGTAGGCATTATGTAAATAATGATGGTGATGACAATCAGGAACAACAAGGACTGTTGATTAGGTAGGCATTATGTAAATAATGATGGTGATGACGATCAGGAACAACAAGGACTTAATTAGGTAGGCATTATGTAAATAATGATGATTATGGTGATGATGATAATGATGAGGAACAACAAGGATTGTTGATTCCTAGGTAAGCATTATGTAAATAATGATGATGATGGCGATGATGATAATGATGATGATGAGGTACAACAAGGCTTGATTAGGGAGGTATATAAATAATAATGATGATGATGATGATACTGATGATGATAATGACAATTGTGGTGTTGGTGATGATGATAGTTGTAGCAATCAAATGGACTCTCATGCTAATGAAGATGATGAATCTGAAGAATAGCAATTGATTACCCGGTTAGATACAACTATACTTTTTGAGCATGGTGGTAGTGATGGTGATGATGATAGCTATTTTATGATGAAGAGATTATATCTTGTGAAGTTTGGTTAAATTCACAGAACATGATTTGAATATACATGACATTTATTTTGATTTTAAAAATCAATACTCAGGATTCATATAATTATTAGCTTTATTTTTCTTTTGTATATAATGAATATACATAATTAATAAATAGTTAAAACCTTTCTTTTCTTTTTCTTTTTTGGTTGATAACACACATTTCAATGACTAATATATTATTATTTGCTGTATTAGTCTTTATATCATTGTGACTGATTATTATTATATTCATGACATATATTTTGATGAATGAAAATATTTTTTTTCTTTGTTTTTAGTCTTGCTCATGTATTATATTTTCAAATACATTCATATTTTTTTATAAAGTTCATTCTAGATTTCTTAAATCAGTAATGAAAATCATAATTATTGAATAAACAAACAAAAACATTCTCATTCCGCTGATCCCCAATTAGTTTAATGATCAAAACCTCAACATTACTATTGCCAAAAATTTACATTAATATTGTAATTTCACAAAGCTCAACATTACTCTTGCTAAGAATTTATGTTTGATAACACACACAATTGCTTTATATCTGTCCTGTAGAAAACATTTGTTTGTAAATTATGCATTATTCTAGTACCTGCTTAAACCCAGAAAAACAATAGAACACTATGTTCCAACACGTTATAATTCAACTCCAAATTTGCATAATACAATTTCTTGGTAAACATCTTACAATAACAATAGAACTTCAAGGCAGTGTAAGCAACTTAAAAACAGACCAAAATGTGATCTGATTAGTGGAAGACGTCTGCAGAATCTTGGAATTCACAATCATAGATAAAAGTGACGAGAAAGAGTGCTTTTTTGAGGAGATTGGATTAACATGCATAGCTGGATAACTGAATTGTGTTCAGCTACGTTATATCATGTCACATCAAAAGTGAGAGAATTTGTGTTTTTTTTTTCTCTGCAGTACTTTATTCAAATTGTATATTGTAGTTGTTTTTTATACCTGTGAAGTTTTTGAAAAAGTTTATGTAAAACAATTTTGGGATATTATGTTTTTTGTGTAATGGAATTTCAGTGAAGAATTCTTTATGTAAAATTAGTTTGCACAATAATTCTATACTTTAAAATTGCTAGTTTTTGTATATGAATTTTGAGAATTTTTTAAAACAATATGCATATGTTTTTTTCACTTTCACTCCTTGCAGAAATATGTTTTTTTTTTAATAAATTTTGTATTTCAACATCTTTCACAAACAGTATAATTTCTGACACAGTTTTTCTTTATATTTGGAAATTTTTCAAAAATTATTAGTGTGCACATTTTTTTATTATTAACACATTATATACATTGAAATTTAATTTTGGAATGATTCATTAAATGAAATAGTCTGGACAGTGTCTAAAACTTTGAATGCTCAGTACAATTAAAGTTCTCGTTGTCTTAGAGCTTTCGACTCAACTAGCTGGAGTCTTGATCACTAACTTAGTGCAGAACACATGCCAAGGTATTAAATGCCTTTTGCGGTCACGTGACCAAAAAACCTTGGCACATGTTCCGCATAAAATTAGTAATCAAGACTCCAGCTAGTTGAGTCACAAGCTCTAAAAAAAAAAAACTTTAATTGTACTGAGCATTCAAAGTTTTAGACACTTCCAGATTATATTCACCCGTACAGATGAATCTGTTCATTGATAAAATAATAGTATTGTTTTACTTCTTTTTAAGAAGATTTTACACAATAAATATACCTACAATTTTTAATGTTTTGACTTTTAGAAGGTATTCAATAAAGCAATGAATTTATTCATGTGTTTATTCGATTGTTTATTTATTTGTTTTAGACCACCGTCGCCATCCAAAAGCTGCAGTAGTATAGAAGAAGAGCATGATGACGCAGCGGCAAGTCCATGGCAGATACAAGACGAGCAGTATGAATATTATACTAATCAGTTTAAAAGATTACAGCCAAATGATGGAGGTGTGATAAAAGGTACAAAGAAAAATTATGATTATTACTCCAACATAGGACTAACATCTAAAACATGAGTTGTGCCTTCATCACTTTACAGTGAACAACCTATCTATACATTTGACAGCTGTTTCACACACAAAAAAACCCTACTCCAGGCATTGTTAATGTGTATTTGATCATGATATAAATCTGTACTTTTTAAGAAGATTGTCAGTGATTATCTTATCAGAAAGCATCAGTACATTGGATGCTGTGTTTAATTGGATAAGCTCTGGGATATCCTTGTGACATATGGTTTTTCTAAACTAAAGAATTGATTTTAATGATCAAGACTGTAAATAAATGCACTAGAGTGCAAACAATAAATCCGTGAAACACCAATTACTAAATTGTACAAAATAGTGGTAATTATACAAAAAAAAAACAATAGAATTTGCATAAAATTGTACTATTTAGTATTACAAATGTTTCACAGATTAATTGTTTGCACTCTAAAAGTGTGGCTATTGCAATCTCTGTTGAGATGTAAAACTATAGTTGAGATTTTGCTCTTTGTAGGACCAAAAGCAAGAGATTTCTTTTTGAAATCAAATCTGTCGACAGATGTTCTATCCAAAGTCTGGTAAGATGATTCATTACTCAATTAATAGTTCAATCAATCAATCAATCAATCAATTGATAATGATATAATAATGAATTTCCTTTGTTGAATGCATTTCAATCAATCAATCAATCAATCAATCAATCAATCAATCAATCAGTGAATCAATCAATCAATCAATTGATAATGATAAAATAATGAATTTTCCTTTGTTCAATGCACTTCAATCAATCAATCAATCAATCAACCCTGTCAATCAGCCAATCTACCAATTAAACAATATTATGATGATGATATTATTTTGCCATTGATTTCTCATTGTTGTGACAGGCATCTATCAGACATAAACCAAGACAATGCTTTAGACTTGGATGAATTCTGTATTGCAATGCATTTAGTAGTAGCCATAAGGCATGGTTTAGATCTACCAGCTGTTTTACCTCATGAACTATTGCACCATAGACAGATAGCTGATGGTAAGACTATAGTGATGGTGATGATGATGATGGTGATGGAAAGATGACAGTAATGATGATGGTGTTGATGTTGGTGATGATGATGATAGACTGCCTGTTTGATCACGGTTAGATTAAGGTTTGTGGTTATTACAATATGAAGTATTGACAGTATTCTAATGTATGATTTTCAGGCATGCACATAAAGAATGAAGATGAGGATAGAGATACCACTGATGAGGTATATTGTCTTGTCAACACACAAAATATCTAATCAAAAAATGAAAAAAATCAAATAAATCTAATAAATCTAATACTGTGTGATGATTAAAAAAATGACAATTTTTACTTCAATGAGATAACATATTCACACCGTAAACACAACATCTTTCCTCTAAACGCGCAGCACAATACAATGCAATACAAGCATCATATTCATAGCACCTGTTTTATCAACTAGTAATTTTTGCAGTTTTGTTCCTAGCTTTTGACCTTCTTGGCCATCCTTATGGAATGGAGAAATGTTTCAGCTGTCAAAGAAAATGCAATCCAATTAATGCAATAAACCTAATGTTATTAAATAAAATACTGCTATGTATTTATGTCATGGAAATAGAAAGAAGCCAGCTTAACCTAACTTTATACTCTTTTGCAGGAAACAAAGCCTCTTACCAAAGTAAAACGAAACAGATCACAATCAGACACATCACTCAACGAAGACCATCACCCAGAGTTTATGTCCAGAAAAATATCAGTACCTACAACAAAATTTGATGAAGATAGACCACTCAGTCCAGATCCTACTGTACGAATACCAAGACCAAAAGCTACTAATATTAGTCTGATAGACTCTCTACCTGGACAGTTATTACCACCACCAATGCCTGGAACATTCCCTGCCTGGACGCCTACTAAACCAGAGAAAGATGATTCTGATTCTGCAGAATCTGATGATAATGATTCTGACAGGTCTCCCGAGGAAGAGGAGGAATCAAGGCCATTGTCTCCAGGTAGGGTGTAGAACTAGAGTTGATTAGTTTATCAATCATCATTATCATTATATATCTGTTAGCTTTCTTGGCAATGGTGGAAAAAAAAAACAGAAAAAATATGTTCAGAAAAATATAAAATTAAAAAAATATCTACAAGAACGAAATTGTAAGGACAAGGCTCATTATCACTACCATTGACATCAGTAGAGTAGTTTGGAGAGAGATCTATGATGGCACATGGTTGAGACATGATGGTGATGACAATCATCAGCATCATAATAATGCATAAGCAAAAAAACTTTATTGCTTCTTCTGTAGGTCAAGCAGTTGCTGCCATCCCTATGCCACCCCTCACAGGAGATGAACCCGAACAAGAACAAGAACAAGAACGTGAAGTTAATGAAGAAGGTGCACTTACCCCACCAAGTACCCCAAAAGATGAGACTCCAGAACCTGTATTCCCAGATGCTGCCCAAGTCACTAGAAGACTAAGTAGAAAGTCAATAGAACGACCAAGGTCTGCTGGGGATGTTAACAAAATTGACCCGCCCCCCGGTAGTGATAGTAGTGCTATGTCTACTCCAACAAATAGCAGTATTGGTTCTGATGGTAAGAAAGAACCACCCCCACCCCCTCCTAGGAGGAAAGAGAAAGGTCATTCAAGGTCATCGTCACTGGATCTTAACAAGCTGTTTGGGCCTAAGGCTAAAGAAAGCAGAGGTGACAATCTTGATTGATTTATTTTTTATTTATTCATTTATTTAACTTTATCAGAACATATTTTGATATTCTAAATTCTTGCATTGTTGAAAACAAAGAGAATGGAAAGAAAATGTACATATTCTATGAACTGTTTACTGAGGATGATACAACTTAACCAAAGAATAGTTTTCTACATCTGGTTTGCACTCCAATGTATATCATATCAAAGGTTTTTTCAACATAAGGATATCCTCTCTTTCAGCAAACACATTTGGCTCTCCTACGTCAAGTCAATCAAGCCAAGTAAGTTATTGTGATGATGGTGATGATGATGACAATGATGATGATGATGACCATGATGATGACAATGGTGATGATGATAGCTTATTATAGTCTATGTCTTAATGTCTAATATCTCTCATTCTTCAGACAAGTCAGAGTGGTGAAGTTGCTCTACCGCTGAAAACAGAACCACAACCAGCAGATCCAGACAGTACTCAACCACAAACTAGTGAAGACATAAAACAAGATACTGACAAACCTGCCAAAGAAGAAAACTTTGCAGATTTTAGTAATTTTGAGACTTTAGTCAAGGCACAGGGTGTTACCAGTGATTCACGTATAAATGTGCCTCAGGGAAAATCACATAGACGATCCATGTCACTGGATCAAGCACCGGTGAGTTAGCTGAAACTTTTATTTGACTTGTATTGCTTGCTCATTACTCACATTCTCTTCATGTATTTTTCATTTATGTGTTTGTTTGGCATTCACTCACGCACTCACTCACTCATTCACTCACTCACTCATTCACTCACTCACTCACTCACTCACTCACTCACTCATTCACTCACTCATTTATTCATTCATTCATTCATTCATTTATTCATTCATTCAAGCATTCATTATCCCATAGTTATTATTGATTTGCATGTATAACTGCATATTAAATAAATACCACTTCATTGCAGGATTATGTTGCTAGAACAAGTCTACCAAGTCATGGAGACAGCAGTGTGAATGGACCTACTGTGAACCAAGATGCAGTACCCAGACCTGTTCCTAAACTTGTAAGTACATGATACACTGATTTGCTTAGTGAATGAGTAGAAAAATGGATTGTTAATTGATTCAATGTTGATATGTTTTAGAAACCACCAGTATCGCCGCCAGTCAAACTTCTTCCACTGAATAAACAAACACCAAGAAAAGAAGGGAGCGAAGAAAGGAGATTGAAAACAGAACCACCCAAAGTGGTTGTCAAGTAAGCTTAATGACATGGATTACAGAACACAGTGGAACCAACCTAAAAGCACTCAACCACCATTATTTGTGGTTATTATTATTGGCTGATGATCGTTATCGTCGTTATCATTATCATCATCACAACCATCATCAGTATTATCATCATCACCATCATCATTATCCTTATTATCACAACCATCATCAGTATCATCATCATCACCATCATCATCATTATCCTTATCATCACAACCATCATCAGTATCATCATTATCACCATCATCATCATCCTTATCATCACAACCATCATCAGTATCATCATCATCACCATCATCATTATCCTTATCATCACAACCATCATCAGTATCATCATTATCACCATCATCATCATTATACTTATCATCACAACCATCATCAGTATCATCATTATCACCATCATCACCATCATCATCATATTCATACATACATACATACATACATACATACATACATATTTATTGATGTTTCCCTTAAAGGTTTTTCAAACGCAATTACATATCAATAATAATGATTTGAACAGCTTACAATAAAGTCATAAGATTCTCTTACGAATTTTGAATAGATTCTTTGTTTGAAAGTGTTCAAAGATCTGTGGTTTTGTTCTCAAGACTGTTCCATAGTTGTGATGCTCTGTATGCAAAAGATCTGTGTTCACTTGAGCTGTTGCACTTCCCGTCGCTTCTATCATTATTATTATTACCATCAGTATCATCATCATCGCCACCACCATAATCACCATATTCATCATTATCATCATCATCATCATCAATTCGGTTCAATTTCAATACCTGATTTCATCTTTTGTTAATTATTAAATAATATCCTTCTATAGACCATTAACTAAAGAGTCCAAGCTACAGAACAGTATACGTGAACTGAAAGAAACCAATATAATGTTATCAAGACTTAATAGTGAACTACAACAAGAAAATAAACAAGTGAGTATGCATGACATATACAAAACACATTGTTTAATTTGTTGCCGGACTTTTCCTTTCTGCTACTCATATTAGGAGAAGTTGACCAACTGATTGACCGAGTGGTGCACATACAAGCAGTAGAATGCAAATAATTTATCCGTGAAACTTAACTAATACGAAGAGAGTATGAGATAAGAGAGCTTATCCCCGAACCCCAACAGGGGCTCTACTTGTCGTGCTATTTTTAGAAACTTGTTAACAATCTCCGCACTTTGATCTCGAGTTGTTTTGACGATGCGCCTCGAAATAACTTCAGTTTAAAAATAGAATGAAAAGGTCCCCTGATGAGTGTAAAGCCCAATACGGGGGATAAGCTCTCTTATCTCATACTCTCTTGCTAATTCTACGTAGTGCAATGTTATGCAAATTCTGTTGTTTTCTTTTGTTTAATTAACACTATTTTGTAGTATTTAGATTGCAAACAATTAATCCATGAAACTTTAGTAATACTAAATAGTACAATTTTATGCAAATTCTATTGTTTTCTTTTGTTTAATTAGCACTATTTTGTAGTATTTAGAGTGCAAACAATTAATCCATGAAACTTTAGTAATACTAAATAGTACAATTTTATGCAAATTCTATTGTTTTTCTTTTGTTTAATTAGCACTATTTTGTACTATTTAGTAATTAGTGTGTCACGGATTTATTGTTTGCACTCTAGCGTGATAATTATTAATATATAGTTTGCTGACTAATAAACAAGTATAAGTAGAATTAGTGTTTCATGGATTTATCGTTTGCACTCTAGTTATCACAATTTAGTGGTTGGTAGTTAACGCTTGATTTGTTGTTGTTTTGTTTTTAGATGATGGAACAAAGAATAAGTCTTGAAGTAAAACTAGAGCGGCTTAAGCCTTTCACGTCAAAAGAAAACTTATAAAACGCATATAGAAAATTAGTTATTCGAAATATATTGATCGAAGATTCGATTTTCATTTATTGAATTCATTATATAATTCGTAAACCTTCGACCACAGGGATCCCAACAGACAATATCAATGGTGTCGGGTCCTTGTATTTCGCGCGCTGTTCTTCAAAGTCGAAAAGTAATGGCAACGATGTAGGTTATGACGTCATTTCTGTTTATATTTCGACGCGGAAAGTTTTTTATAAAGCCAATCACGTGATATGTAAGCTTTTTATTTTGTTCTAGATCAAGTGGTTTACCCGGAATGCATTGCCACCGTGAATACATTCATGAAACATGTAATGATCATGTCTCAGTAATTGTTTTTGATCAATTGATTTTTTCAGCACATTTTTATTACATGTGAAAATATAGATAAAGTTATAAGATAGAAATGCATATGACAATAAAGGTTACATCAAGATAGTTTATCAACCAATCAAAACATCGCTGTTGTCAAGTATATGTTATTTAGACTTATTGTCGTTATTTGTGCTTACATTTGTCCATTGCTTGTTTATGTTATTTATTTGTGTGTTTATCTTTTTGCTCTGTTTGTTTGTTTTAGTATTAATTTTTTTCTGTTTTTTTTTTAATTGATTTATTGCCGTGCCCAGCTAGCCGCAAGGCGGCGACACGGTCAAGGTTCACCTTGTTTCATATGTTTAATGCAGAGTTTTTGCTCGGGCCCAGTCTCAACACAGATAGCCGAGGAGACCACGGGAGTCCCAGCCTCACCAACGTACCCAAAACGTCACGTTTTTTTTTTGTCACTAAAGTGTGTAGTATATTTCAAGACGTCCAGAAGTAGTGGAGAATGAGTGCTCCGACGTTCAGAAAAGACGATTAAAACACACGCTGTTCCCCGCTCGTAGACTCGCACTATAGCTAAAAGAAGGCAAAGCCGAGTATATCGTAAGTTTCGAGTCGAGTCGTTCCGCGATCGCTCAAATGAAACACAATAACCAGCAAAATTCTCGTACCCAGATACTTCAGTTACAATGGGCACGGTAAGTTCTGCGCAGTATTTCTAGTTTGTTCTTTTTTCTCTTCTCTTTGTTTGTTTGTTTATTTGTTTGTTTGTTTGTTTGTTTGTTCCTGGTCCAGGTTTCGTACAAACGTTACCATGGTTACTCTAGTAATCTTAATGTTGCTATGGTCAGTTTGTGCCGTAAAAACCTTTGAACCACCTGTGGCTACAAGACGTCGATATTGTCTCGCCTCTTCAGTTTTACTAGCTCTGCCACCGGTTCTAAAATCGTTTGGTAAATTGCCATTTTTGGCCTAAACAGCGTCGATCACATGGGTCATTAATAGATTGTAAGTATTTATCTACACCTCACAGTGCACACTTTGCCGGTAATTCAATGTGAAAACCAAACTTTGTTTATCGGGAAATTCCTTTGCTTGCCACACTGTTCCGTATGGCCCTGTCGTTCAATTAGCCTCATGTCATAAACAGTGCCACTGAAAGCTGCGTTTTCAAATTTATCCGTCATTGATTGCGAGGATGCAGAGTTTCCTGTGTAACAACCAATACTATTTTTATTATCTGATTGTTGTCTTCTGTTTGAGTAGTACTGACAAAATTTACTTAGAAGCTTGGCGTGAGTGTTTATTTTGGTATCATGGTTAGTGATTAGTAGTGTTACGGTTTACTGCACCTTGTCTCTCTTGCACTAGCTCGGAAGACGACTATGCTATGATGAGGGTCTTGGTTTGATGCTCCTCCAACCAGCCGGCCCCTTTGCTTGCCACTAGTTGTTACCAATGTTCCAGGTTAACTGCACGTGATTTCATGTTTCTTTAAAACGCATCTTTGTATCTAAGCTTTCACATTTTCTAGTGAAAGTGAAAAGGCTATAAATACCCTAGCTAATATCCAAACCTAACCAAAACTCTATCTCTAACCACAAAAGTAAGCTTGAATTTCACCAATTTTATTGACATTTATTTATCCGTTATTCATAATTTGACATTTTGATAACACGATTCAAAACGTTTCTTTTTTTTTTCGTTTTTTTTTTACGGACCGTTCTTTATGGGAGGGGTAATCGGCACTCTTGCTTGCGTGTGGCTCTAATCTGCTTGACCTCGAACCCTATTAAACATTTCGTGACTACAATCTTTGACAAAATAAGTTGCAACGCATTGAACATTTGATATCTTCATTAAATACATGACATCGACATTATTTATTTTTATTTCTTTATCAGTTTTATCAGCAGGAGTAGTTTCCTCAGTGCGGGGGAGGGAGGGGGGAACTCCAGTATATTTGCTATGCGACTGAGGGCGTACCGCTTAGATACAGGGTAGTAATAGCGTATCCTAACATCAGTTGTCAGTCCGAATTCGGTTCGTTTGTCAGTTGTCAGCTCAAAATTAGACCAATTATCAGTAAAATGTTTGGGTTTGCTAATGTCAGTTGTCAGTATACAGCATAAAATATCCTTGTTTGTCAGTTGTTAGTGATATTTTTGGCCATTTACCACTCAGTTGTCAGTTGACCCCATTTCTACCCTGTAGATAGGATCAGCTATTAGATGCTAGATGGTAAACACCGCCGACAGATATTCGACGTAAATACACTCCATAGATATTTAAAAATAAACTTTAAAAATGTCAAAATTTTATTTTGCTAACAGTTCAATTTAATAACTTGTTTTCGAATCGCAATCAACATACACTTCACTAGATGATTGACAACAATGCATTTATGAAACATAAACCAATATAAAACCTAATACATGCTGACATGCTAATACATCGGCTGTATCCGCCATGTACACCAGCTCGCACGGTATAACAAGCAAGGACATATCGTTTGTTTTCATCTGAGAATTCATGGAAAGAAAATAGTACATATAAAGCAAGACAACACTGTAAGTTGCGAGAATTATCATCACCTTCACAACTGAAATCATTGCAAGTTGTCTTGTAGGCAGTCCTAGTGATAATCAGGGATGTATGTGTTTATCACGCACATCAACATTCCTGAAAAACAGGAATGACGTTAGATTTTGACAAACATTCATCATTTATGCAGTTCATATAGGTTAACACTTGACAATCATTTGACAATCCGACTGCGACTTTCAAATCATATTGAATTATTGATAAAAGCTGACAATGGTAAAGTTTTTTTTCCTTATTCGCACACCGTTTCCAAAGTTTCAGGATTTTAAACAGAATTAGCACTGAAGTTGTAGATAACTAAAGATCAATACCATTTTACCTCGTGACATAGAATCCCATGAAGATGGTAACCAACAAAGTACGACTCGTATTGGGCATTGTACTTCTTGCTGGAATCATTTACACGTCAATAACTGACGCCTCAAAACATACCAAAAGCAAAGGAGGAGGTTTTGTGCCGGCTACACCAAGTGCTACTCAAGCTAAATGGCTAGATTATGAAGTAGGAGCGTCGATTCACTTCAATATGCAGACCTTTACTAGAAACATGTCAAGAGGTAAGACGTTTTATATTTATATTTTTTATCAAAGTATTAATATTTGTTATTTGCATTTTTGTTAATGCTACCGTCTGATAGCTTATAAACATTTTTTGCTAGCAAAATAGAATAATATACTACATCTGAGATGTAGATGTGGATGAGCACTACGGTTACTTTGTATCGCTTGTTTTAGTATTTTACTCGCACTATGGTAGCGATTTCAGCTTATTTCAGCGTTTTTAGCGTGATTGCACCCCACCACTAAAATGGTGAAATACGCTGAAATCGCTACCATAGTGTGAGTAAAATACAAGAAACAACACTGCAATGTTTGAACTAATTTCCTTTATTTTTTACAAAGTTATAGCACGATAAAGATCAACGGCTAATACCCCATATAAAGCCTTATAAATATAGTTTGTAGACATTGGGCTTCCTGTGTTTAAGCGTGCATTTTGTAACCTTCTATGCACTTATACCAAATATCAATGTCAAAAATACAATATATGATTACGTTTTTTACCTTATACAGCACTGTGCATCAGTATCTTGTGTTATATGCTACGGGATACGATTTCCCTCAGTGTTTGAATTATCTACTGAACAAGTAAATATTAAGCATGCAAAGACCTGAGAAAATAATAAGCGATATTTAATTTTTGATTTGTAACACAATGGCCATCTTAAGCTTGAATCGAGCTTTAAGTACCAAATAAGCTATCAAAAATATCCATATAGTCATCAATATTTCGGAGCATATTACAGCTTACAGGTCACACGTTTCAAATAGTCATAAGTTTCTGATGTTTCTATCTACTTCTGAGCTTCAGATTAGTGACAACAGAGTACCTGTTCTTTACGGTGATGAACTCTAGAATTGTACGGTATCCGGCGCTATGTATGTCAGATCCAAATAGGCCTGTGAGTGCGATCATCAGAGAAGCTCTTTCATGAAATAATGAGCGTCGGTGTTTCTAGAGAAACAGTTGTAAATGTAATGCTAAGTTGGACACCGTAGAACGACGGTAGAGAAAACTGACGTTTCGGACGTATACTTATCACTATATTGTTTGTTTACTTCTCACTTGCGTAATGAACTATCTATCTATCTGTTGACCTGTGACCCCGATCGAAATGCCAGTAAATCACTTAATTCTTTCTAAAGAACTGATAACATTTATTGCCTTGCTGTTTTTTTCTTGCCATAGGCAACGTGGCTCCAGCAAATACCTTCAATCCTCGTAACCTCTCAACAGACCAATGGGCTGATGTAGCTGCCAGCTTTGGCTCTAGATTCGTCGTCCTGACACTTGACCATTTCAGTGGGTTTCTCCTGTGGCCTAGTCAGCACTCGAACTATTCTGTAAGGAACACCACCTGGCGAAATGGGACGGGAAATATAGCCCTTGATTTCATCAACTCTTGTAAAAATAGGAGCATGGATTATGGATATTTCTATAGTGTGAATAAAAATTGGAACTTGAATGTGGAGAATTATAGCACGTTAAATCCCCTAGATCAGAAGACCTATAACGATATTGCACTGGCACAGATGACTGAGTTATTAGGTAAAGGTTGACTTGTCAGCTTTTTTGTTGAGTAATGTGTTTTAATAAATAAATAAATAAATAAATAAATAAATAAATAAATAAATAAATAAATAAATAAATAAATAAATAAATAAATAAATAAATAAATAAATAAATAAATAAATAAATAAATAAATAAATAAATAAATAAATAAATAAATAAATAAATAAATAAATAAATAAATAAATAAATAAATAAATAAATAAATAAATAAATAAATAAATAAATAAATAAATAAATAAATAAATAAATAAATAAATAAATAAATAAATAAATAAATAAATAAATAAATAAATAAATAAATAAATAAATAAATAAATAAATAAATAAATAAATAAATAAATAAATAAATAAATAAATAAATAAATAAATAAATAAATAAATAAATAAATAAATAAATAAATAAATAAATAAATAAATAAATAAATAAATAAATAAATAAATAAATAAATAAATAAATAAATAAATAAATAAATAAATAATTGAATGAATGAATGAATGAATGAATGAATGAATGAATGAATGAATGAATGAATGAATGAATGAATGAATGAATGAATGAATGAATGAATGAATGAATGAATAAATAAATAAATATGAATGAATTTAAAAACAAAAGGAAATGAAAACGAAATGAGTGAACAATTAGAATAAACGCGACAAAAGATCGGCGTCTGAACCATGCCTAAATGCACGACTAAAGTGCTACAATAATTACAATATCAAGTTGATATTTTCAAGGTAATGGTTCAGTTTATTCCAATCCATTTTACTGGTGGTTTGATGCTGGTACCAACCCTAAGACAAACCCTGACATTGGTCCATTAATGCGATCACTAGCTAAACATACGATATGCGACGAGTGTCTTACATTTGCTGGAAATCAAGGAGCGAAGTGGGTTGGTAACGAGAATGCTGTAGCACCGCTGCCCAACTGGTATGCAGTACCCAAAGGGAAATGTAAGTATAGTTTATTATCTTGCCTTTTTTTCACTCTCTACTCCTCTGTCCTCTATCTTTCCCATCGTCATTAATCTGATCTGTACGTTTCTTCTCTACCTCATTTATGTTCGCTTTATGAATAACTATGAAGAACAAAACAGGAAGTTGCCTTGAGACGCATTTTAAAAGCCCCTTTAATTTTAAACCGAATTTGACCCAAAAATCCCTCAAGCCACCTATAGTCTTCTAGGTGTCGTCCTGCCAAATATTTGCCCTTTATTGAGTCACGCACCTTCAGTCGAAGTTGCTTTACGTTTTGCCCAAATATTGGCCCCAAATGTTGTCTCTAGTTGTGGCGACTGCTGTTTTTTTAGGCCTTTGAATATTCAACTGACTATATACCCACACATTTGTATCCTGTTCATTATAGTATCCCTTCTCCAAACTTCCATATTCCCTTTTTAAACTAATTATTTATTGGATTCTAGGCTATCTTAATCTAGAGGACCCTAGAGGGGATCAGTTTTGTCCATCTAGTTGTGATACGGTT